>WSYH01000576.1:0-107500 GCA_036426205.1 Ascaphus truei
TGAAGCGCTGCACGCCGGCAGCCAGAGGAGCTCTTAGTGTTGAAGCGCTGCGCGCCGGCAGCCAGAGGAGCTCTTAGTGTTGAAGCGCTGCACGCCGGCAGCCAGAGGAGCTCTTAGTGTTGAAGCGCTGCACGCCGGCAGCCAGAGGAGCTCTTAGTGTTGAAGCGCTGCACGCCGGCAGCCAGAGGAGCTCTTAGTATGTAGTGCTGCGTGGCGGTTGCCAGAGAAGCTCTTAGTGTGGAGCGCTGCGTGACAGCGGCCAGATGAGCTTTGTGTGGTGCACTGCATGGTTGTTGCGAGAAACTCTTAGTGTTGGAGCGCTGCACTGTGGCGGCCAGAGAAGCTCTAAGTGTGGAGCGCTGTACTGCAGGAGCCAGAGAAGCTCTAAGTGTGGAGCGCTGTACTGCAGGAGCCAGAGGAGCTCTTAGTGTTGGAGCGTTGCACTGTGGGAGCCAGAGGAGCTCTTAGTGTTGGAGCGTTGCACGCCGGCAGCCAGAGGAGCTCTTAGTGTTGGAGCGTTGCACTGTGGGAGCCAGAGGAGCTCTTAGTGTTGGAGCGCTGCACTGTGGGAGCCATGGGAGCTCTTAGTGTGATGCACTGCGTAGCGGCTGCCTGAGGAGCTCTTAGTGTGGTTCGCTGTGCGGCTGCCATAGGAGCTCTTAGTGCGGAGTGCCATGTGGTGCCTGCCAGAGATTAGTGCAGCGCTCTGTGCAGTGGCTAATGTACCCTGCATCAATAGCTTTCCATCACCCTCTGTCCTCCGCTGCGTTTCCATAAATTCTGATTCCTTCTACACATACCCCTGCTGAGTAAACACTCTGCTGGGCCCTGTCAGATGCCCCCTCCCCAATTAACTCCTCACCCTGCTGGGCCCAGTTAGGTGCCCTCTCCCCAATTACCTCCTCAGCCTGCTGGGGCCTAGTTAGATGCCCCGCCCCCGCCCCCCCCCCCCCCACCGCTCCACTCCCACCCCACCACCCCCCACACCCACCCACACCTGCCCTGTGCCACCCCGCATTAAACCCGCAGCCCCCGCCCCCACCCCGCCCTTCCCCACCCCAGGGGGTTCGGACGAAGCAAAGGGTGCAAAATGTACGTCGAGGTTGTGTCTGTTTGCACTCTCCAGGGACCCCCCTATTCTTGCTGTGGACCTCTGCTGGATATTTCACTCTTGTGACTTTGCATTCACACCATCTCAGGACCTTTTTGAGGACTTGTATGCTTACAACATAAGTGGTGACCTGCAAGTATATTGTTCATTGTCATTTCGCTTGGGTTACCATATGTATTATATGCCTCATTATTGGTGATCGGAGTGGTACTGCATTAGCACTTATTTAGTGTTATTATCAGCTGTATTTAGGTTTCAGTACTTAGCAGTCTTTTAGAGACTTATTTTCTCTGACCGGCCGGTCTTAAACCATAGTAGGTTTCATGACCGTTTTTTCTGCTCTGTATTATACCTGGGTTTTTTATATTCTTAGTACTTTCTATCTTATGTTTAGGTTAGAATACATGCGGTAGGGGTTCCTTGGGGACTGTTTTAATCCAATTTGTGTTATCCATGTTTTTCCTTGAATAAATCAATTTATTACTACTTTTTGCTTGAGTGCTTTTAGTGGGGCACCTTTCTCTCCTTTTTTTCTTTTGGTATTCATATTAGATTTGTCCCCAGCACCGTCATTAAGCTGTTATTTATTTATCAGTATTATCCTATATACACATACATATACTATATTGTTCGAATGATTTTACTTTGATAATCATACAATTATCCTTGTTATTGATAAAGTATTCCTTTGTGCAGTTTCCTCAGCGGCCTGCACAGCGCTGCCCTCCCCACGTGTACTACACTGCGCAGCCGCAAACCGGAACAATGCCGCCCCAAATTCCATGGACGCGTTGTCGCTAGAAACGGAATGACGTCACCAACGTGGAACGAAGAGACGTCACCCCGCTGACGGACCGGGGGCCGGTGGAATACGGGCACGCGCCTTGTTCTGCGGGTTAACCTCTTCGTCCCTGGGCGGTGAGAGCCGATGGGGCAGATTGACAACGTACTGACCGGGTGATTTTTACCCGTTGAAAGGCCGCCGCCATTACTGAGAGGTGATTGTCGGGTAACGGGGCGAAGATTAGGCGCCCTGAGCGGTTACTAACCACTTCCCTGCCGGAGTCGGGGCAGTTTCGCTCATGGCAAGTCCCTTTAGCAGCGACGGGGTTAATAAATATAGGAAGTACCGAAATCTGGCGTCCCGCACATGCGTGAATACGGCATGCCGGTGTGAGGGATCAAAATATGTCCTGCTATGTGTTGTATCCAATTGGCGAAGTGTGATGGCACTAGGGGGGCCTACTACCCCATTGTTTGTGTCCCACTGTACCCCATCTTCTTAATTCACAGTCCCAGGGTACCCCTACTTCTTAATTCACAGTCCCACTGTACCCCTACTTCTTAATTCACAGTCCCAGGGTACCCCTACTTCTTAATTCACAGTCCCAGGGTACCCCTACTTCTTAATTCACAGTCCCAGGGTACCCCTACTTCTTAATTCACAGTCCCAGAGTATCCCTACTTCTTAATTCACAGTCCCAGGGTACCCCTACTTCTTAATTCACAGTCCCAGGGTACCCCTACTTTTTTAATGTTGAAACCTAGCATTTTTTTACACCCTGCACTGCATGTTTTAAAGCCGATATGACCACTGGTTGTAACTGCTGTATTGTGCTATCTCCATTGCAGAATTGTTGTTGGAAAGTATCGTTAAAGACTTGTTCTCCCTGAATCGCAAGAATGAGTGGCTCCAAACCTGACATCCTCTGGGCACCTCACCATGTGGACAGGTTCGTGGTCTGCGATTCAGAGCTGAGCCTCTACCACATAGAGTCAGCAGCCTACTCCAGTTCAGAACTGAAAGCAGGATCCTTGCGACTGTCTGAAGAGACCACCGCTACTTTACTGGCAATAAATTCCGACACACCATACATGAAATGTGTAGCCTGGTATCCAAAGTATGACCCCGAATGCCTTCTGGCAGTCGGGCAAGCCAATGGCCGGGTTGTCCTCACTAGTCTGGGGCAGGATCACAACTCTAAATGCAAAGACTTGATTGGAAAGGAGTTTGTTCCCAAGCATGCACGGCAGTGTAACACCCTGGCATGGAATCCCCTGGATAGCAATTGGCTTGCAGCTGGTTTGGATAAACACCGTGCTGACTTTTCAGTTTTGATCTGGGATATTAGTAGCAAATACACTCCTGACGTAGCAGTTCCAATGGAGAAAGTCCGACTTTCTGCTGGTGACACTGAAGCATGCTCGGTGGTGACTAAACCACTTTATGAGCTAGGACAGAATGATGCTTGCCTTTCTCTTTGCTGGCTCCCAAGGGAACAAAAGCTGCTTTTAGCCGGCATGCATCGCAACCTAGCTATATTTGACCTTCGGAACACAAATCAGAAAATGTTTGTTAATACTAAAGCAGTCCAAGGGGTGACAGTGGACCCCTATTTCCATGACAGAGTTGCTTCATTCTTTGAAGGTCAAGTTGCCATCTGGGACCTTCGGAAATTTGAAAAGCCAGTTTTGACTCTAACAGAACAACCAAAACCTCTAACTAAAGTTGCTTGGTGTCCAACAAGAACTGGATTACTAGCTACATTAACGAAAGACAGTAATATAATCAGACTGTATGATATGCAGCACACCCCGACACCTATTGGAGATGAGACAGAGCCTACCATCATTGAAAGGAGCGTCCAACCTTGTGAGAACTACATTGCCTCTTTTGCTTGGCACCCAACCAGTCAGAACCGAATGGTAGTTGTCACGCCCAACAGGTCAATGTCAGATTTTACTGTTTTTGAGAGGATTTCTCTGGCCTGGAGCCCCACAACCTCTTTAATGTGGGCCTGCAGCAGGCAGTTATATGAGTGCACAGAGGAAGAAAAGGCCAATTCTTTAGATAAGGACATAGCTACTAAAATGCGAGTTCGGGCTCTGTCCAGGTATGGTCTAGACACTGAGCAGGTCTGGAGAAACCACCTTCTGGCTAAAAATGAAGATCCTCAGCTAAAATCCCTTTGGTACACTTTGCACTATATCCTTTTTGAGATTGGTCGACTGCACAATATGTTTTTACAGGAGCTTCACAGATTTATACATGGTTCCAGTGCAGAGCAGCTTGGAGCTGAAAGAAATAGGCCAGAATTTAAATGCAAAACACTGGAGATGGGAGGGGGGGGGGGGGGGGAATCCCAAACTAGGTAAAATAGAGCAAATTAGCAAATGAATTTAATTATAGCTGAAACTGAAGTAGGTTTGTTAAGTTAATGATTATTTGCTCTCTGTACTTAAACTAGGGGAGGGTGTTGAAGAAAGAAAACTGCATGCTTGTCTTTATAATTCTACCACCTATAGTTGTTGTGTCTTTTTTTTTTTTTCCCCCACAAAGCAAGTGGTTAGTATAGACCCAAAATACAAAACCAGCATGTTCCTGGACGCCATACTACTTACTGTATGTGCGTCCTATCGGCTTTGCGTCCTATCGGCTTTGCACACTTGGTGGGAGATTCACTTAGGTCCGTTGCAGGTTAACATACCCGATCTCTTGTTTACTGCCATTCAAGTCCATGAAGGTTAATGCCCAAGTTGGTGTGTTAACTAGCGACGGTCCTTCCGGAATCTGGCCTTGGTTTTGTGAAGAATAAAGCATCCGCATGTGAATTCTGCCCACTTTTAAAAACAAAAATATGTTTATCTATTCTGTGGTAATATATTTGGGGCTTTATAGGAGCCGCCTGCCATAAGGAACCGGCATGCTGCATATGTGGTGTCCAACCCTGGAACCCCAGGCAGGCCATGGTGTGGTGTGGTGATAATGCAGCTAATATTGTATGTAATCTAAGTGCATTCTCATGTTTGTTCATTCGTTATTTTGTGATTTCTAAAACCTGTTGTGTCTAGGGTTCCCTGGAGAAGCGTCCAACCTTGTGATAACAACATTGCCTCCTTTGCTTGGCATCCAACCAGTCAGAACTGAATGGTAAAGGAAAAGCTTGTGCAGCATTAGACTTCGTCCCCGCTGCGCACGCGGCGCAAACAATATACGGCTCTCTATGGGGCTGACCCCAGTCACTGCCGCCGCGCGCTTGCAGAAAGCGCGACGCGCGACCGCCTTTGCCAAAAGACAAGTTTTTTGGCGCGGCAGCCGAGCGTTTGCCACGTCTCTTTGGCGGTTCAGCCAGTGAGGGCGAACCAGCCGCGTGACATCATGGCTGCGCCCCCACGACGACCCCCTGTCGTGATCACCTGCTCTAATGATGTTTAACCACAGGTCGCGGCTGAAACTGGTGCAGGCGCGTGTAAGCAGTGACTGGGGCCGTAGCCTTAGGGAAATTCCAACCTGTTCGTATTAATAAACCTTTTTTTTTTGTGTGTAACCGTTCTGTGTATATAGATAACTTGCCCCTAATGCTTGAATTCAGACGAGACTAATCGTAGAATAAAATGCTCATCGATATATGTATTGTGTATGTATGGATAAAATGTATGTGCCTTTATTCCTATACACATCAACACTTATGAAGCAGTATGCTGAAGATATCGATCAGAAATCCTCAGGAAACAAAGGATTGTTGGTGTATGCAGGCATTAAGGCCATCGCAAAGTCATCTTTGGGTAAGAACATTACATCCTTATTGTTGGAGATGGGCGAAAGGTTTGCAGAAATTCAAATTTGCCACAGATTTGTCAGTTCCTTTCTATCGCTGAAAACCTGCAGAGAGGGAGATACTTAATTTATTAGTTCCAAGCGGTGTGTGTGTGTGTGTGTGTGTGTGTGTGTGTGTGTGTGTGTGGTTGTGTTGTGTTTGTAAATCTCCTCAAAGCTCCCTCCAGAAAAAGAGCAGACACCTGTTCTCAGAAGGAAGCACACCTTGCATACCTGAGAGATATGCAAAGTATATTTAAATGAGCCACATCCCACACTTTCTAAAAGGATTCCCATAATAACTATATTGACAAATCTAAGGCACCTTGTGAGGAATAGGGTACTGGTTTCAGGCCCAACCGGATCAGAACCCACCACTCTGTCCAATCCACGTTGTAGAGTTCTGTTCATGGATCGGATTTTTGTGAAAACAGTGCGGAAAATCCGTGGATTTAATGACAGTTTTGCCCGTCTCTACTTATTATGCACAAGCTGCCAAAACAAGACATCTGTGTCACTCTCAAAGATTCGGATTAAAGCTTATTAACAGTGGCAATATTGCCACATTTTCTCCCAGTATTGCTTCCTTTTTGTTTTAGTATATGAAGAATCAAGAACAATTGCACTGTTGGATTTTTACATTTCAATATCACGGCATACCGTAAACCCCAAGTTTGCTTGAATTGCATATTTAAGCTGAACCTGTTTGCCACTACATAACTAGCACATTGTTCTTGAGCCCACCTCCACTGACCTTTAACTTCCCACCATATCGATCATAAATCAAGTTACCCTTTGGTTTATTAAACATAATTTACATATGGACGTTTTAATATTTAATGTGATTAAGTCACAAAAAGATTCATCTTTGTAACATGACACTTTTATTTTTATTCTATACATCAGGGGTGCACAAACTTCTTCAGCTGCAGCCCCCTTGCCGGGTGCCGCAGCGTTCGCACCCCCCCTCTCCCAATGACTCGACGTCAAA
Source organism: Ascaphus truei (assembly GCA_036426205.1). NCBI lineage: Eukaryota > Metazoa > Chordata > Amphibia > Anura > Ascaphidae > Ascaphus > Ascaphus truei. The sequence continues at coordinate 6,700 of WSYH01000576.1, forward strand.
TGACGTCGTGGGTCATGTGACCCCACCGCGTCATTTGACACGCGTGGCCATGGCGGCGCGTCCCGTCTGGCATCAGGTAAGTGAGTTACAAAGGCCTCACGCCTTCCCCGGCATTTAATTGCCCCCCACGAAATTCTCCCGCCCCCCAGTTTGCACACTTTTGCTATAGATCTCAAATGACTAGTTCTTTTGTTTTTTTTTAATAGGCTGCTTTTTAAAAATCTTTTGGTTAAGTAGATGTCTTTATTGTTACAAGGAACAACGGAGAGTTTCATGCACAGCTGGAGTGGCTCCGAGAGACCAGCGGATGTCGTGCACTATGTTAGTGAGGAGAGATGCTTGGCTCTACAGCTCTGCGGGTGGAGAAAGAAGGGAGCGGACACTGACATGGGACCATTTCTGAACTCCTTGGAGCAAGAAGGAGAGTGGGAAAGGGCAGCCGCTGTTGCACTCTTTAATTTAGATATCCGTCGTGCCATACAGATCCTGAATAAAGGCGCATCCACAGGTAAAGGTATGTGTATTTGATTTTTCATTCTTGTGGATTCATTTTTGAGATGTGATACATCTGAGGGGACCAATATAAGCGTTCTTCATATGTGGTACTGTGTACACAGCTTTCATAAACTCACATGTCTCTTCTTCAAGGGTTCTTATTTGTCTGCACTCTTGTAGAAGAGATCTGTGAGCTCAGGAAAGCTCAATACACTATATTTCCACATGTGAAGAAAGCATGTTGTTGATCCCCTAAAAGACATCACAAACACACTGCCAGGACTAATATGGCTATTAACATTTTCAATCTTTTTTTGTTATTTAGGACCTACATTTTTTTTATTAAATACTCAGGACCGGGTTTTCTATAAAAGCTAGCAGGACATCCAAATGTAGGGTTTGCATATCCTTATCAGCAGCTATTACAGAGAAAACTGTGTAGAGCGTGTCTTCATAAATATGGCTCATTACAGGCCATTGAGGTATCTTCCAACCCGCATAGTAAAGAGAGCCCTTTATAGCACATTTATAGAAATGGAAGGTGTATAATATGGTAGCATTTAGTAAATATGGCCCCTAATGAACAGTTTTTTACTTCCTTATGATAGTGTTGCTTCGGTATGATATGTGCATCACGATTATTATAAAGTAGCACATACATTAGAAATGTATGGAATTGGGTGAGATGTATTTTTGCATTGATGCCTTTTAGCATTTCTGCAGCTGGAAGCTAGATTTGAAAGCGAAAGGAACCATTTAAACCACCACATTAAAACCAAGAGACATTTGTGGAAGGGTTGTTTTTTGTAATCTGGCGTGGGCTGCTTCTCATCACAAAATACCCAATACAGGGACATTTCACATTACAAGGTTCTATACAACTTTGTGCCTTCAGTGACGTTTGCAAGGTAACCATGTGACTTAACACTCATATTTTAAATATTGCTTTGTAACCTTGATTTGATGTACGTGTTTTAAAGTATAAGCGTCTCCTCTTTCACAGGCTTCTAGATTTAAAATATTTCTATTTGCCATACACAGGAGATCTGAACCTCAACGTTGTAGCAATGGCACTCTCTGGGTATACGGATGAGAAGAATTCCCTGTGGAGAGAGATGTGCAGCACTCTCAGGTTGCAGCTGAACAACCCATACCTTTGTGTTATGTTTGCCTTTCTCACAAGTGAACTTGGCATATACGATGGGGTTTTGGTAAGTTCCATTCTCGTTGTATCAAACTACCATAAAGAAGCTGGCTGATACTTACTCCAAGCCTGCTTAGTCTGAGAAGTTTAAAGTTTCTTAGATAAGCAAGGGGAGCTTGAACCTCACGCGTCTCTTGAAGTGTACTTCTTCATGTGTACAATTGAAGACGAGATCAATGAGGTCTTGAAAATTCCATACACTATAATTTCACCTACTGTATGAAGAACTTGCATGTTGGTCACATACATCAACGAATTTAGACTTTTCCTCTGAGTAAGAGGAGTTGTCTCCACCTTCACTATCTCAGACTTTAGCCTGCCATATTAAGTATAGAATAATGTGACGGTAATCGAACCCTTCACCTACCCAGCCAAATGTGACATCTTTTAAAGCATTTCAAGCCTGGGACTGTAGTTATAGGTGTATGTGGGTTAATTCTTGCTGGACGGACTAGGAGAATGTTGTTGTTTTTGTAACAGGCCTTGAATCAGGCATCAGAAATTGTCATTTAAGTAAGGTATAAAACTATTCAGGATTATGTTTCTTTGCATTGATTGTCCATCGCACTTTCCAAGACATTGTTCTCGTCCACTTTTTTCAGTATGAAAATTCTGTAGCTGTGAGGGATCGAGTGGCGTTTGCTTGTTTATTTCTTAATGATACTCAGGTAAGATAGAAAGCATTTACATGGCACATATCGGTCTGACTCTTGCATCACTGAGTTCTAAAAATCAAAAAGATCATTTTGAAGTGACACTTCTTTGCTGGCACCTACAGAGTTTTGATAGAAAAATCCCTTGGTTTGTAACAGAATTCCATGCCGGAAGTGATGTCATGCTACTATCCGCCACACCCGCACATGCGCAGAACCCAGCGCTTCCCTCGCACTTCTAGCCCGCATTGTACCCACGCTCGCGCCACATCCGCGCATGAGCAGACCTCAAAGTGCTTCCCTCACTTCCAGCGATGCGGCTGGCGGGCTCGCCGCACATGTGCCATAACGCATGACCGGCGCAGGCACGGCCGGCGCCATGCGCAGCCTGCACGGCGAGCAGTGGCGGCTCGTGCCGCACACGTGCAGGCTCGCCCAGCACCGCGCACATGTGCAGGACCCCAGAAGTCGGGCGCAAGTTCCATAATCGGCCTTCTAGACCCCTTTCAATGCCTGGCCCACACCGAACTTGGCCACAACTTCCATGCTCATGTCCCTGTACCACACCAAACTCTCTGCTGCACAGATGGGCCCACTCACAATGCTACACACAAAAACAAACAGTCACACACACACACACTGTCACTCACACAGTAACACTCATACACAGTCACACACACGCGCGCGCACACACACACTGTCACACACAGTCACAACGAATTCACAGTTGGTATAAATATAGACGTGCAAATAGTTAAAACAAGGGGGGTGCTGAGCACGCACGTTCTAAGTCAAACTTCTTTGCGGTTTGGCACTGAAATTGTGTTTTGGATTTTAAATAAAAACATCACCATCACAAATACAATTTCTGTGACAAACGAGAAAAGTGTCACTTAAAATGCATGTGCTTGGTGCGCACACTTTTTTTTGCTAATGTACGTGAAGATATCTGTGAAGTGCTGAAAAGTCTCTGCTTTCATTTTATAGTATAAAGAACTCTTATGTTGCTTTATTAAACTATTACAAGCTGTACAAAAACTGCAGACTACATAAATGTCATTATTTGATGCATGGAGCCTCAACATTTGTGCAGTTGCCCCATAGTTTGGGTATTTGGTTAGCCAGGCAGAATAATCTCCCTCACTCTGTATTCCTTTACACTGCAGCTAGTTAATCCTCATAGGGAAGTCTTAAAGCAGAAACACTACATTCCCCCTTTTTTCTTTTCTTATTGTTGTATGTGTAAAACATGTGACAATGTATAATTGGCTACATTCTTACCTAAGCTGGCAATTGTTTGGTGCTCCTGTTATAAATCAGTAAAAAAATCCTAATTGTGTGCCTAACATAATGGCTGCTTTTCAGTTTCAATCAATCCTTCAGTCTGTGTAAGGCCGCGTCCATGGTGTGAGAGCGTGCGCTACCGTCCACGTGACGTGTGCCTTTACCTGCAGCAATCTGTGGCCTGGGTAGATGTGTCTGGAGGGGCGTGGCCATGACATCACAGAGCTCACGTGACCCGGCCGTCGCGCTAGAAAACACATTTATTTCCTCGCGCATCACGAGCGCTGGCGCTTCTGGTCGGCCGCGCGCTCGAAAGACAGCCTCATAGAGGCACATAATTTTGATCGCGGTCGCGATAACCATGGACGCGGCCTTACTCGGCAGCTACAATGTATCCTTATATTACTACGGTAATATTATTGTTACAGTTTACCGCTCAAACTGCTGGGAACATTGGCAACAAATGATCACACAGGAAATTGATGCAAAGATATTGCACTGCTTTGGAAATGGACTAAAACCTGCTGTAGAAATCAAAGGATGCTTTAAAACAGATTAAGAGTTGAATAAAAATAATAATTAAAAAAAAGGTCACTATCATAATAGGGAACAAATTTATTTAATTTAAAAAAAAATAAGGTTTCACGTTTTGCTTCTTTAAAGTGATGAGGGGAACTATCAATTGTGCGATATGTAATTGTGTGCTAACCGCAATGTACTTCTTGCTGCTGCTTGGAGACCATAACTAATGAAACATTTTTGCTTAAACATTTGCAGTTAAGTAGATACATTGACAAGCTGACCAATGAAATGAAAGCGTCTGGGAACCTTGAGGGAATTTTACTTACTGGTTTGACAAAGGATGGGGTCGATCTAATGGAAAGCTACGTTGACAGAACTGGTGATGTTCAGACAGCAAGTTACTGTATGTTACAGGTTGGTTGTTCTCGTTTGTTCATACTATGCAGAGGGGTCTGCCACAAGTTGTAGGTTGCTGAGCAGATTTAATTTATTCAGCTTTTAATTTGAACCAGAGCGGAAGAGGGGAGAGTTATTTGGTTTGTGACTGTATCATTATTATGCTTTGAGCCTCACTCGGATGTTGTTCTTGGTAGGATACAACAAAAATGTCTTCAGGTGCTTGACACATGCTTAAATGCATATAGAAGGGTGCAACCAATTATGGGTTTTCAGTTTAATCTTGTTGTTTAAGGGTTCTCCATCTGATGTTCTGAAAGATGAGAGAGTTCAGTACTGGATAGAGAACTATAGGAATCTGCTCGACGCATGGAGGTTTTGGCACAAGAGAGCAGAGTTTGATATCCACCGAAGCAAGCTTGATCCCAGCTCAAAGCCATTAGCACAGGTTAGTATCTGTGTAAAAGTCTGCTTCCGACATTTTTATATTCTCATTATAGTGTTCATGCTGATACTAATACAGTGTATTAGTATCAGCTAATGATGAATTAGTTTCAGCTAATGATGCTCTTGAGTTTCAAAGAAATAAGATTGATAATAAAAAATTCTCCAGACTCTTACTCCTCCACATTGCACATGGATCCCTCCTTGTGTTTTCTTTATTATGCTTCTTGCTCCCTTTGAGGTTTGTCTCCAATTTCCCCTCTGGGGAGTCTGTCTGTTCCCTACATGGCACATACAAACATTTTGTATGAGGCCTCCACTGGTCTGTCTTACTTACTTAACTGTCCTGCATTTCATTGGCTCATCCTTCCACAACATCCTACCTTACTCGTGTAACAACTACAGTTTTTCAATATAAATCGTTAAGCGCAATTTAGTTTTTACAACATTCGTGCAAATGGCATGATGCTTACTCATTTCTAAAATGCTTCTGCCAGCAACCTTACAGCTTAATTTATAAACACTTAGAGCATAATTAAACTGTGATAGTGTCAATTGGGGCACTTTCACATGGAAACTCTCGTAGACTTCAATGGGAGTTTGTGTAACAGTGCCTCAATTGGCACTATTGCATTTTAATGGATGATGCCCTGAAACAAAGAGAGGTAAGGATAATTCACCCAAAGTAGGGGACTTGTTACTTGGTTTAGACATACACAGCTGTCTCTGTGATCTTGTAATGCCAACCTATGATGTGAATCTTTTTATCTTGTTAGGTTTTTGTAAGCTGCAATTTCTGTGGAAAGTCCATCTCCTACAGTTGTTCATCGATACCTCACCAAGGCCGGGGGTTTAGTCAGTATGGAGTCAGTGGATCACCAACCAAGTCTAAGGTCACCAGCTGCCCTGGATGCCGCAAGCCTCTCCCTCGCTGTGCTCTTTGCCTTATAAATATGGGAACGCCGGTCTCCAGTTCCCCAGGTAAGTTATTTTGTCAGATTGTACCAAAAATACTTTTTCTGTAAAACGTGTGTGTGTGTGTGTGTGTGTGTGTGTGTTTGTGTGTGTTGTGTGTGTGTTGTGTGTGTTGTGTGTGGTGTGTGTGTGTGTGTGTGTGTATCCTCTTGGTGGAATGCAGGGGATCTCCGGCGCTGAACCACGTTAATTTAAACTCGGAGGAAACCCTGCTTCCCCGAGATAGTTACATCGTAAGATGATGCTGGTATCTAATTAAAGGCCCTGCATCATGCAGGCCAATAGGAATCTGCAAGGGATGACATTGTGGCATTGTTAAAGTATAAATGTAAAAAAAAAAACTAAATGTGTAGAAAAGTATATGCACACTTACAATTAGAATTGCATAAGTGGATAAAAGATAATCACCAGGGGGTGGGATCCTTGAGTCATAAGAGAGTGTCCTTCACAGTGATCCGCGCTGGAGCCTCTTCTGTGTGTTACCAAACCAATATAATAAACATTCTGTCAATTCAGTGTAGCAATGCATTTTTTTATTCACATTCTTTGCGTTTTTATACTACTATTTCATCATAAAATAATGCAGAAGCACAATTATAAAATGCAAAGTTTTTACAAAAAATAAATATAACATGAAAATGGTCTTCTCCTGCAGAACAACCTACTGCTTCCTCGGACCACAAAAATATTTTTGTATAAAATTGCACACATTTGCAATTGAATGAAAACATGTGGGCAGACTTGGAATGTATTCCACTTTGCTTAGAATGTCACTTGAGCACTTGTATAAGAGTATTAATAATTAGACTTTGAGTGGACTTAAGTGGATAATTATTAAGGTATACATCTCTTATCTGCTGAAAGAGCCATTGTGTTCTGGTGTACTCCAGTGCTGAAGGAATAGGTCTCGCCTCTGCCCAGCCTTCAGTGCTGAAGCTTGCACAAGGCATAATGAACTTCATTATTTAATATTAATGCAGGTATAGAGGAAGATATAAAATGCTGATTATTATGTAGAATACTGCATCTATCCCTTGCAAAAATGCCTGATTGCTGCTGCTGTTCTTTAAGGAGCCTCCAAGTCCGATGAGAAGGTGGACCTCAGCAAGGAGAAGAAACTGGCTCAATTTAACAACTGGTTCACATGGTGTCATAACTGCCGACACGGTGGGCACGCCGGACATATGCTCAGCTGGTTCAGGTGAGAATTCAATGTCCTACAAATATTAATATGTGTGTTTAGCGCAGTTTGTGTCAACGTTTTTGGTGCTTTACAGCACTGTTGAATGAAAATGGATTGGTTTGTATGGATTTATGGCCTATAGCCAGGAACTGGGACCAAATAGTAATTCAGCACTGATGCTAACGACTGAGCAGAGGCATAGAAACTCGCCCACCTGTTTCACCTCGCCCAGGATTCGAACTCAGGATCTTTGGATAGAAATTTTCAATTGAGAATAAGGATTGAGGTTTATAAGTAAAACTACATATTTTTATAAAATGTATGTTTTTTATATGTACCTAATTGACCAAATAAAATGATCAAAAGTCAGAATCCATTTTTGTTACCAATATAACTTAAAAAGCTTATGCTAATATATTAATGTCACACTTGAGCTTGATGTTTTCTGGTGATTTCGTTGATATTAGGACGCATGCGTGATAAGCAGACATTCATTACATCTTCGACACAGTTGTCTTTCCTTTTTCTGCATTTAATGCTCGTAAGGGGAAAATCCGAACTCGCATGAACAGGATGTAGAAAACTGCATCAAAACAATCTGCTTTTTGGAATTTTAGAATATTCTTCTCTAACAGAAATCCAGAACATATCCAGAGATAACTTGGTGTGTTTGATTTTACTGCGATCAGTTGAAAGAGAAGCCAACTTCTTCGGATATTGTAAAATCTAAGTCAGATGAAACGGGCATAAACATATCTCTCTAGTCAAGGATGGAAAGTAACGTTGGATATTGTGCTCCAAGGTTTCCAAATGCTCCACCATGAGGGCAACAATGTCTTTTGTTAGGGTTTTATCAGAGGAAACATTTCAAGATTACCCTCTCTAGCTCTATTTTTCCAGATAATTATAATTTTTTAAATGCCAGTAGTTTATCCATAGAAGTAAGGATGTTTTCATTTTGCCCTTGCATACTGGTGTTCACACAAATCAGGTGCCTAAATATCTCTGCCAAGTATGCTAGTTTGGCACACCAAGGTTCGCTGCGAAGATATTCACAAAAACTTCTATTTCCTTTGGATTAAAAAAACATGTTCATATACACGAGCTAACAATTTTTCCCCCTGATAACCAGCATACTTTGGTGTGTAAAATGTAACTTTCTTACTAAGAATCCATATCGTTTCAAAGCTGTTTAAAGAGGCTGGTCTTTAGGGGCCTTGATTTCACAAATGTAACCATTAGGAAAACTTGATCTAGTACAGACTTCAATTTGATACTTGAATGTTTTTCCAACAAGGGCTTACCTATGCAAAAAGCAACAGGTAGATAGCATATTTGGATTCTATTGTGTTTAGAAGTGACAAAGCCTTTGACAGATCCCAACATGGATGTGGCACCATGGGTGCAAATATCCCTACGACTACCATGAAAGTTCCACATTTTCTAAGTAGGTAGTTAAAGTATCAAATATATCTCGGGTATCCTCTTGTTTTTTAGAATTTGTCTGCAGCATAAAAATTAACTTATTTCATTTTCCTGGATGAAGCGATCAAAAGCTAATAGTTGTGCTTTACCGCTGTCAGTGGACGTGTCAACTTGCAAAGCAAAATCTGACTTTTTAAGCTCATTAGAAACATTCTCCTATTTTAGATGACATTTTTATTATTCTTCAAATTGTATCATCCGAGAGCGGAATTTTGGTCATTTGTTCCGCTTCTTTGAACATTTTCCGAACAATCATATGACACACGGGCAAAAAAGTGACTGGGCTATAATATGTGGCTTAAGTTGCTGTGCTATGATTTCTGCGACCTGATAAGAAGCAGTTTGAACTTTATCGGACACGTTCTTTATCGGACAAGTTTGAACTTTATCCGACACAAGCTTTTCTAAATAGTTCGCTTGTTTCGATTGCAGTTCCACCAACCTTTTGAAATAGTTCAAATATTTTCCCTCGAGATGCGCACGTCTTTTAAATTTGCTAGAAACCATGGCTTTGTTCGAAAGTTTATCACCGCACACAACACAATGGGAGAGGGCCATCTTTATCTCCAAACCAAGAAAATCCCATCCTCCATTAACTGTCGACAAATTTTTAGAAATCTTACTTGGCTTGGTGTCGCTCAAGATGGGGTTTTAGTTATCACATATTTCACTGTCCTGTTTCCTTGTAATAAATCTATCCATTTCATAATGGTTTTATAACGGTAATGAATTGTAACTCCAAATATCACTCGGTGCACCACAACGCTACGTCTATACTCAATCAGGGAATAGCACGAACTGAAGCAATGCAGATGGGGCAGTAGTGGGATTTGCTAGCTCCCTCTTTCATTGGTCTAGCTGCGCTTATGGGCTGTTTACACTAGGTCGTGAATAAGCATACTTGATAATGTAGTAAATTAAATAAATCTTCCCGGCGCACTACTGTCGGCTTCACATAACACTGGTTTAGCGAGCTCTACATATGTACGTATATATCTATCCTCTGTGTACATACTAGTAGGTAAATAAAATTATTAATATACGTATATTAAAGTATATTTTGGTTCAAAGTATGAATAATAAGTAAAATAAGAGCAAAACAATATATTGAAAGGAATATTAGTTTTTTGCCTCAGGTGTGCAACCAACTGCGAGACAGAATTCTGTGTGTGGTTTGAAGTCCGGTAGTAGATAGCACACGTTTACTACACGTTGTGTGTGCCAGTTTTCGTTTTTAAAAGGATTTATATGCATGTTGATTATAAGCACTGACTCACACTTTCTCTTTTTCAGGGACCATACAGAGTGCCCTGTTTCAGCATGCTCTTGTAAGTGTATGCAGTTGGACACGACCGGTAACCTCGTTCCTGCAGAAACTGTCCAGCCGTAAACCAGACCTACAAGTGAGGCCTCCTAGTATGGCATTGGCGCAGTCCCATAGCTCAAACCAAGACAACCAACATTTATATTTACATGTATCTGATATGCATGACATTGTGAGGCTTTACTGGGTAGAGCCAAGTGTTGCTACAATGATCCTACTACAGTGTCGCCTGTACTACAGTACCTTTGTGAAGTTCGTACAGGCTTTTTTTTTCTTTCTTATGAGTGTTGTGATAGGAGCGATCAATCAATGTCCCTAACCCATCCATTTTCTAATTCCTGGTTAAAAAAATGCTTGCTGTGTTAACATAATTGCTTCTGGAAGTAGATGAGAAATGTGTGGAAGTAACACGCAGTTCTGAATGCTATCCATATGTGGTTGTACGTTAGTTCAGTGGTTGCAGGTCCGTGGGCACCAAAGAGATTTATTTTTGAAGTTGTACTAAAATGTGTTTGAATTGGTAATTCAGTGTGTAGCTGAAAACGTAATGTTTTCACCTACAGATGACTAACAAAATATTTGAGCTACAAAACCGAAGTAATATTTCATTAAACTAGTCCTAGAAAATTACCACTTTTTGTTTTGAAGGAACTGCATCTTGGTCCCATGATGCCATCAAGGCTTAAAAGTACTAATGATATAACTTTTTATAGTGCTAACATATACCTCCAGCCTTTAACGCGTTGTTCCGTTCCCTTAGTGAAGGTTATACAGGACAGACTGGCTCTGTCTATATTGGTGATAAGAATTATTGGGCTTGTAGGCAGCACAACAAACAATAAAGCAATATTTAAAAAAAAGTTTCCAATTATTTTTAGAAACCATTAAATAAGCATGTATTCACGCACATATACCTATGTGAAATAGTGTCGTCTGTTTTGTGTTCAAAAGCCTACAACACGGGAACAAAGCATATAAAGATAGAGCAACTAAAATGTGTACATTAGATTGGTCTGTGTTTTTGCCATTTAAAAAGGAGCATACCCCATATTTAACCACTAAACACAAAAAGCAAACTGCCTTTTTAGTGTAATTTATTATTTCTTGATTTTAACTTATTGTAAACGTTTTGTGAGGATAAGGTACATTGCACAATTCATTAATAAAGTTCACTGAGGTGATTTTAATTGTAAAACAAATGTGATTTGCAGTTATTGGGTTTAATTGGGAGTTACATTTGCAGTTCAACTTTGCAACATATTAGGCTGGGACCATGGTGCTTTCGCCCCGCGCAAACGCTGGGAAGTGACCCGCGTGAAGCGGGTGCTTTCCCTGGCCATGGTGGATGGGCTGTGAGGGGCGTCACGGAGCTGGTTCACCTTCATTGGGCGAACCGCTCACGTGACCGGCCTGTCGCGCCAAGACTTTAGTTTCAACTGATTTCTTGCGAACCGCGCGCCCCCTCCCGCCGCATGGACAAGATCACTGCCTTAAGGCAGTCTGATCACTCAGCGTGCCTCCGCCTCCGCACGGTCTGCAGCACCATGGCCCCAGCCTTACAATTCACACAGTATATAACCATTCATCATGTACATCAGAATAAGATCTTTTATAACTAATTTAAACCAATGTCTAAATTGTCCTGAACTTAGTTCTCTCAGTAATTTTTAGAAAGTATGTCATTACAATTCATAATAAAAAGAAAAGGAAGAGCACTGTGTTCCCTGTTATGCTTTATATAAAAACTAGCTGAACCCGGCGTTGCCCGTGAGTAAAATTTCCCGCTCCCTCCTCTCCCCCTCTTTCTCTGTTCCCCCACCCCCCCAGAGGGAGGGAGGGACAGTGGACAGGAGGGGGGGTGACAGTGGACATGAGGGGGACAGTGGACAGGAGGGGGGGCAGTGGACAGGACAGACACCCGGCGTTGGCCGGGCTTAAAATTTCCCGCTCCCTCTCCACTGCGTCTGTTTCTCCGCTCCCCGACCCCCAACCCCCTCCGCAGCTCCGGTCCCCACCTTAGTGTCACACACACAGTGGACAGGAGGAGGGGGAGGTAGGGAGAGTGGAACGTCCGGCGATCCGAACAGGCGACTCCCCACCTCCCGCCAGCCGTGACTGCGCACCACCCCCCCGCACCCATCTCCCTCCCCACGTGGGCAAGCAGGCTCCCGTGCACGCGGCCCTCAGCTCGCGCTCCCTCACGTGCAGGGTGCAGGCTCCCGTGCACGCGGCCCCCAGCTCGCGCTCCCTCAGGTGCAGGGTGCAGGCTCCCGTGCACACAGCCCCCAGCTCGCGCTCCCTCAGGTGCAGGGTGCAGGCTCCCGTGCACACGGCCCCCAGCTCGCGCTCCCTCAGGTGCAGGGTGCAGGCTCCCGTGCACGCGGCCCTCAGCTCACACTCCCTCAGGCTGCCCCCTCCCGGCTGTCCGTTACGCTGCTTGGTCCCAGCCGGTTGAGGCGGGAGGCACCGGGGTGTGAGGCGGCGGCCCTGCGGCAGGGTTGTGAGCTGGGAGGCAGGCGGGGACAGAAGCTGGAGGCTCAGGGGTTTGAGGCCCCGGTGTGAGCTGGGAAGGGAGACGCAGGGGTTTACTTACTTACCTGGGCGAGAGTGTGTGTGTGTGTCAGTTGGGTGACGTCATAGAGCCACCAATCTGATTGGCCAGAGGCTGAGGACCAATCAGATTCACCAAATCTACAACCCCACAAATTTCAATTATATATTAAGATAAGTGTGTAAATTATATCTGCTTTCTGAAACCAAATATACAGACGACATTGTGCAGCTTGTGGGACATTTGCATTGGCTTCCTTGTGATCACCTGTGTTTTTTTTTTTTTTTAAATGACAGTCTGGTTCCACTGAACTGTTAACCCTTTAAATGCCAGACACCACAGAATCATGTTTCATGGCCCCCCTCTAGCAAGTCACGATCATGTGGTTGTTCAAGTGACCACAATGGTCCACCTTCCTTTCAGACCGCGAGAAGAGGTGAACACGCTAAAGATCATGATGTAGCTAGCTCATGGGGGCACCCTATGGGTATGTTTTTGAAACAGAGACAAGAAACAGCAGGACATTTAGGTTAAAGAAGCCAGAAGTGACATGGACATGGACTGCAACAGGTAAAATAAATTGTTGAAATGTAGCAAAAAAAAAATAATAGGACTAACTGAAAGGCGGCCACCTTTCATCTCGCCCATTTTTTGGTCCTAATGAAGCAATTCCTTACATTTAGGGCAATGTAATTATCTACACTGCCGATCGATGGATCCTGCTTCCCAGGCACACAATGCCTGCCTAATCCATGTGGTGTGGCTTCCCAAATAGTGGCTATAGCAACCCAAAGAAGCTTAACACAGAAGACATCAGTATAAAGAGTGAAAAAATATACATACATTATGACATTACACAACTGATTTATTTAAAGACAGTATTTTGAATGAAATGCTGCTTTGAGGTGAAATAGGCAAAAAGCTGAGGAAACACATAATTTGCCTTGCTTTACAGTAAGGAGACCAGTAGTAAAACTATCATGGAAAAAAAGAAACCCATTGATATATCCCTGCTAAAATGAAGGTAATCAGAGAAAGTACAAACACATTAAGGCATTCAGCCGAGTCAAAAGTAGACATTGGGTTAATATTTGAAAATGTGGCAATTCTCCCCCAAAACTGATTTTCTCTCTTCAGAACAAGTGAGGTCACCGAGTGCTGCACCAAAACACAGGAGTAGCGGGAAGCACATAGTCCCTACTCTGGAGAGCAAGGTGGTAACGATCATTAATAAGCTTGTAAACTCAAAATGAACAGTAGGGCAGCTAATTGCTTTAATCAAGAATATTTGGGAATAACTGAGCATAAAATTATTACAAATTATCAGTTTTCGTAGAAAAAAAAACATTTGTTTTTCCTTTGTTTCTATGGTAAAAAATGCTTTGATGAGGGATTATGGGGGTTTAAAGATGCAATTCATGCAATTTCTGTACTATGAGAAAATACTTGTAGCATTAAAAATTAAAAAAAAAACATTTTTAAATAGATTTTTAATGTATTCTAATTTAACAGGCATTTTTGTTCCTATAGAAACTGTCACGGCAGACCAGTACTTTTAACAGCAAAACCTTCAGGGATCACAATCACTAAGCCCAGGACAAAGTAATTGAATAAACAGGGTTTATTCTAGCATGACCAGCAACTACACAATATCACACACACCACACTGGGGACCTGGGGAAAGTCTCTAGCCTCACTAGCTGCCGCTCCTCCAGGAATCCAAAATGCTATTTGTGCAATAGCAATTTTGAATCAGCTGCCAGCTTCATTCTGTCAGCTGTGTGTGTGATCACTCCCACTAGCACAGAGCTCCGATCGCGGACTCTGAACTCATTACGCGGTGAGCGCTGGCTCCTCACACAGCTCCCCTGAGCTATTTTTAACATTGAATAGGCGCACCAGCCAGTAAAGGGCTCAACAAAGGCTCAGCCGGGCAAGCCTAACAGAGGGGGCTGACTTACAATATAAGACTTCTTGGAGAGCGTGAATTCAAACTGGCACACAGAAACCGTGCCTGCGGGGCTCAGACCCAGCAACTGATTGTGTTAGCCAGTCATGTTCCTCCCGCTGGGTAGGCACTTCAGAGTCAGAGAACACAATGAGCCCTTTTCCCTGATCTGATCGGCTGCCTTTCACGACTCACCATAAGCCCCGACACCTCAGCTGATCCCCACCTTTATCCTGATCATATCCAACCTATAGACAGCTTCAGCTAAGTGAATTGCTGAGTCTCCTTCCATAGAAAGGATACTTACCGTCACAACATAATTTACATTTTGCAGGACTGACACTAATCTCATCACATGACAATATTGAGTCACTGAACTGGGGAATTGCTGTCACAGGGAATAAAGGCTTTACCAACAATCCTTTTACATTTCCCTACCCCAGACATTAAAATATATTTGGCTGAAAAACACGTTAACCAGCCAGCGTACATTGTTTTAGGGGTAGCGAGCTGGGCTTCACCTTTATTTTGCGATGCCAGCTACCCCGCAAAAACCATTTACAAAGTCCCTTCCCCATCTGACAGGCTCTGGCTCAAGCTCTGCCCCTAGCAGTACACCAATTATATCTAGTGCCTGCTTGGTCACATGACCTTCCACACAGAACTTTGCATTGTATGTAGGTTTGCAGCAATAACAGTGAATTAAATAACCCCGAACAAAGCGACCGATTACAGGAGAACGGATCGATCGGCAGCTTAGCTAATCACTTGTCAGTGTACAGATTGTATTGATGTACATATGGAATGGATATGTTTTTTTTAATTATTATTTAAGAGAAAGGCAGCTTGAACTGCAGCTTTAAAATCCTTCATTTATCAAATGATAACATTGAACATAAATATAATTTGCCCATAGATTTTATTTAAGTATCTGATAAGAATGTATTTCAGACAACATGAAGAAAAAGTGTGTTTACATATTGTTTAGTTAATGCATTTAAGAATTGTTTTGCTCGTGTTTCTGCTATTTTCTGGGAAAATAAATTAAAACACTAGAAAAATAATTCATGTTATGGTTTTTAAATTCTGGCGAAATTACAATATGTTCAAAGCAATATACTACAAACACAAAAGAGCTACAAATGTAGCTAGAAAAAAAACTTTATTTCAAAAAGCGAACAAAATCAGTCACATTTATACAATACAATGGCAAAAAAAAAAAAAGTATAATCAAATCAATGACTAAATGTTTCAAAAGTACACCCTTGTGAAAATTAATGAATAGGCTGCAGTTTAATGTATATGTACACAAAATATCAAAGGCTTCTGTTAATAGAATAAGCCAATTGCTCAAATATTTACAGCTATTGACCAAAACCATCCAACTCTAACACTCCCTAAACACAAGTGCAAGACCATCCAATGGTGAAACACTCCCAGTACGTATTAATGTGGGATATAATTGCACAAAACCCCCATAATGTAAGAATGGTCACAATGTAAAGATTTTTCAAATTTAAGTGCCATTTTCTCTAAATATGTGGTGTTGTAGGGAATGAGGTTTGTACGGATATATTCTGCACCAATACATTTTGCTGTACTTTCATTTTCAGTGTTTAAATGTCCTGGAGTTGCCACTTAGAACATAATCAAGGTTACAGTAAAATTAGTTCATTGGAACGGATGTCATGTACAATTACTGTGGTATTATTTTGGCTTCTAAATGCCAAACTGTTAATAGTTTGTACTCTTCTACTGATGTGTATTACGTTTGTAAATACTTTCCTGTGAAAATGAGAATGTGCAATAGACTAGTTATTTGGGACATGCAACATCAATCACTTCCCGTAGACCCAAATGGATAGTACTGAGGAAATTCATGGATAATTTTCAAAGCTTCATCATAGAGACCAAGATCTGAAGAAAAAGCAAAATAGACCATTTACACACAAAAAAAAACAAGATTTGTATTACTGATAAAGATCAGAGAAACACAATGACTGTGAAAGAACAAACATTGTTACAAATAGGAAGCAACTGGGCAATAGTTTACATTTCAGAAAAAACTGACGTTACTTTTTCTAAACCCCACCATTGCTGAGTAAATAGCAACAAGCCAATGTGTTAATGTATTCACGCTCTTTACTAAATGAACAATGTTTTCCCATAAAGTGGTAAAAAAGTAAGAAAAAATGGGAATGAAGCCAATCCACAACTTTCCCTTCAAAATATTTTCATTTTATTTGCTTTGACAGAAAAGTGTAACGAAGTACGGACAATAGTCCCCATTGCCCTTGTGACCCGAGATTAATATTGGTATTAATTGCTCGGGGTGGTGGCGCGATTTTCCCATACTATGCATTTCCAAATCGAAAGCCAGGTGGAACATTGCCATAAACCAACCTGTTTCGAGGTCAGACCTGTGCTTTAGTACAGCCCAACCCCCTTATAACGCTGTGCTTGGGGTCCAAAGAATCACATCGCGTTAGAAATGTACAATTGTATGCATTATACAATAAAGTATTTAAGACACCAATAATCGTGTTGTAAAGTATTCATAAATACGAAAATTGGGAGCCACGCTTGCATTGCGTTATAAGCGGATTCACGTTGTAACGGGTCGCGTTATAACGGGGTTGAGCTGTATATACCTAAAGTGCTGGAGGAGGAACCGGCTGCCTCTTAAGCCCGTTTACCCATTCACTGCCAGAGGGGCCTAGAACACATTGCTGTGCAATGTTTTGTAGGACCCTCTGTTAGTAAAGCAGTTAAAATGCCTCATTTTCTTTTAAATAATTGTGCTATAAAATCAACCTTTTTATAGCTACATTGATCATAAGCTTTTAGCTCTAGCAAAAGGCCACATGTAAACCTTGGATTTTGTGAGGGGCTCTGCGGTGGCCCTTTTAGCAATAAGCTTAGCCTTGGGCCTAAAACTAAACCCCAATCGGACACTACAAATCACTACATTTTTTAACACAGAAGGATTGAAAGGCCAAAGAAAGTAGTTTTAGAAAAAGCAACATTTTCTAAAAGCAGCAGGCATCTTTGGATATAACATCGTATGTATTCCATTATGATTAAGGTAGTCCAATGCTTTCTGAAAGGCATGGGAAGATTAGGGAAGTGAACTACGCTTACAATCCAATTTTGCACTACAATGAAAACAATTCATAAATGCACCCCACAAAAATATTTGTATTACAATTGCCTTTTCAGCTGTCAGTTTACATGTAGATGCACTAGAACAACGTAGGATGGGCTGGATGCAAAAAGTAAGCGAAAGTAATCCACAACTCACCGGGGTAATAAAAAATTTAAAAAATGTTATTAAACTACATTAAAAACAAATAGACAAACTACAACAAAACAAGGGGATAGCCCTCTCACAGCGCTTTCTCAGGAGTAATACTCCTTGAGAAAGCTGTGGAAGCGTGAAACGCGTGGGAGGGCTATCCCCCTGTTTTGTTGCAGTTTGTTTATTTGTTTTTAATGTAGTTTAATACATTTTTTACATTTTTTTATTACCCCGGTGAGTTGTGGAGTGCTTTCGCTTAGTTTTTGCATCCAGCCCATCCTACGTTGTTGTCTTGCGCCTGGTTCTTGGATTGATGTGACGCGCAGCAGCCTTACATCACACAGGACTTGTGTATATCCTACGTGGGGGAGACTGTGCCTCACACGGAGCCGCCATACTCCGCACCACAATAACGGACGAGAGGGGAAGCCAAGATCAACACTAAACTCTGAGAGGGGGCTTCAGAGGTAATTTTACTTTTCCTGTCGTGCATACCCACCACCAAGTGTTGCAGCTAAGAGACAGTATATATCTATACATATCTCATTCCCATACTTTTCTCCGTTTATTCCAATCTCTTATTTTACCTACATTGGATGTTACCAGTTCCTGTCCATCACGATACTTACTTACCTGCAAATTTCAACTGCTGTCTAAACTACAATCAAACTCATTAATATACATTATATTTGTGGGACTTATTGTCCTTCCAGGTTATTCTTGGAGCTAGCAATGGCTTACTTGCTACATACATGTAGATGCAGGCTTTTTTCCCCCCCACTCACCAAAAGGACTTCCATCTTCTCGGAATGGGACGTATGATACGCCTATAATTGTTGCTTTTGGTGTAACTTTCCCAACAACTTCAAGAACTCCAGAAATCTCTTCATCCAACTAGATAATAAAAATACAACAAGGTGAGGCATTAACCACAAAATTATTTGTTAAGAAAACAATATTTGTATTAGCTGTGTACTGTTTAAAGCAGAAGGAACACTACGATGTTATCTGCAAACCTGCACTGTATGGTCTTGAAAGCTCTTGCTTTTAAAAAGGTTAAAAAGGATTCACTTTGAGAGATCACCCAGTTTAGGCAGCATTTAGAAAAATAAATTTAAAAAAAAAAAAAAACACAACAAGGGCTGTGGGGGAATTGCTTTAATAAATACCTCGGCCCAGGTCAACACCCAGACCCCTTTAACAGACCAGTGAGAGCTCTTTAGAAGTGTAATAGTACGTGAGGCTGCGCAGATTCTCATGTGGACTCTAACCAGAGGTAAAAAATGAATCTACGCTTCTAGGCTTTTTGCACAGAAGGAACCCACAACGCACTGCAGCTCATGTCTAGCAAACCCTAACCGAGCCCTCATCGTGGAATTAGGTGTGCCTGGTTAACTAACTGGTTTGCTACAAAAACATATTAAAACCAACAGCATTGTACAATGTGATACATACCGGTTCGGAGAGTTCGACCGTAGCATTTTTGCCTGCTCCATCAGATAGTACAAACGATGTCCCCGTCGGGTGAACCTATATTGAAAAATAAATGGTTTATTTCTATAATGATGATGAAAAAAAATACAAAAAAAAAAAAAAATAGCTAGATGTACAAAGACACCTTTTTGACCCATTCTATTAGTGTGATTTTATGAATATCATATACCTTTACCCCTACGGCCAAACACAGTATCACAGATGTGCGCAAAGTGGGGGACGCAAAGAGGCCCCGCACTTCCCAGAAGGCATTTAAAATAAATAACGGGGATCGCGCGAGGCCTCTAACTTTCACTTACCTGGAGTTCCAATGACGCGTCCCCAGTGAAACCGGCGCCAAATGACGCCTCGGAGTCACGTTGCCATGGCAACGTGATGTCACTTGACCCCGTGGCGTCATTTGACGCAGGAGCTGTGCGGGGGGGGGGGGGGGCGCGTAAGCCGGAGGGGAGTGGAGACGGGGGCGCATGCAGTTTCGTTTGCGCACCCCTGCAGTATCATATGACTATGATGTGGCGTTAGTGGTGCATGGTAAAGCGAGAGAGGTATATGTCAAGATAAATCACCCAAGGGATCCGTATACCAGCACAAATGTTGTCGAGGCTAATAAATTACCCTTCTTTTTTAACAGTTGTGCAGCTATACTAGATCACTTTGCTGATTTATCTTGACAAACAGACAAAAGGAAAGTGCAGATTGTGCAGCCCATTGTGTAAATTTGTATAAATTGATGTTAAGAATGCACATTGCACACGTACAACAATAACATAGAAAACAGGCAGAACTGATGTAGTCACAAGCCAACTTTTGTAGGGGGAAAAGCTGGACTCTGTAGTAGTTTCCACCAGTCCTGTTTAACCATGAACCAGTGATCCAGACAGTCCACATGACCCCTGATGAAGTGGCACGAGTCGTGGATGTAGCATGTTCCTGTCAAAGCCACATGTAAGTGGAGGAAACGCGTAGGATCAAGCAGCAGCAGCACATAGACAGATTGCCAATAACCACAGCTGAGATCAAACATCTGCAGCCCCGCTTGTAACCGAAGCACCTGAAAGGAAGCCCCATTCCCAGGAGAAGAGGTGTCACTTCCAGTTTGTTGCCACGACAACCTGGAGGCTGGTGACTAGAGACCATATTAAGTCCTGAGGTATCAGCAGACACACAGCACATTGGGATAGGCTATGTGAACAATGGGATCAATACCCTCTGCATCCCAAGCGGTGTACTGAATAGTCATAAGCTGTAAGAGTAGCTAGATAGTCACCTGACTAGTTCATCATAAAGTAATCTTGTTGCCAGATTGGAACTTTGTAGCCGGAGCTGAACTGCCTACGCACTACGTGTTAGAAAGCTCTCAAGGCACGTTTTGGGTGCCCCAAAACGTGCCTTGATAAAGCGCTCTAACGTGAAACGTGCGCGTCTGCATCTCAAATGCAGACTTCCCACGCCTCCGCATGGAACCTACAAGCAATATAGTTGCAAGTTACTGCTCGTGTACAATTTGTTGCTCAACCTTGGAAGACCCGATGGTCTAAGGGTGTCTGGGAGGGGGTCGGTAGCAGCATCACTGACATCCACGTCACCTCCGGTTACAGAGTTCCAATCTGGCAACAGGGTTACTTTATGCTGAACTGGTCAGGCGACTATCCAGCTACTCTTACAGCTTATGACTATTCAGTACACTGCTTGTGATGCAGAGGGTATTGATCCCCATGTACAGTCTATCCCAATGTGCTGTCTCTCTGCTGATACCTCAGGACTTAATACGGCCTCTAATCACCAGCCTCCACCTCAAGACTAACTGTTTATTACATATATACCACCCAGCCACAAGCCTACCCTCACAAAGGCTCTAAATTCTCAATGACAGAAGTCTTACATTTTAAGCAGCGAGCACTTTACCTCAGGCATGCTCTCTTATTCTGTGCTTTTAGTGCTGGCGATGCGACAAAACAAATGTATTTCCGCCGTCGCGTGCGCTTATAGTAGAAGTGGCACGACTGCCTGGTCGCGTTCGCTGGAAGTCAAATCAATTTGATTTTCCAGCAACCGCAGAGTGACGTCACCATCACTATAGGGGCAGCCTTCATTTACTCACACAGTGTAGTATCAGGTTCACCTTCAACACTGTGGCACCTGTAACACCTACATAGTGTACCGTCTTTCTTGCTGTCCGATTAGGACATTGTGGCAGACCAGGCAAGGGTATATATTTTTTTTATTCGCAATGATACTGCTATAGGATCTGAGAGTATGCCCTACAGCAACTTTTTTCCCTGCGCCCCCCTGCCGGCTGTCCCCTCACTCCCGCGCCCCCCTCCCAACCCCAACTTACCCGCGCTCCGGCGTAATGACGTCACGTTGCCATAGCAACGTGACGTCACATGACCTCACAGCGTCATTTTGACGCCGCGTTGCCATGGTGACACAGGGAGGAAGCCGCCGGAGCCACGGTAAGTTAGGTTTACAGAGGCCCTGCAGCTCCCCCGGCACTTAATTTAAGTGCCTTCGGGAAGCGCGCGGGGCCTCTGTAAACCCCACGCCCCCCGTCGGCAGTGTCGCGCCCCACAGTTTGCGCACCGCTGCCCTACAGGGATCTCCACAGTGTTAATGGTTGCTAGTCCCCCCCCCCCCCCCCCCCAAACTTCATCTGCTCGATTTTTGGGCAAGGGGATATTTTATCTACCGTTATACCTTGAATAGGTTTAGAGACACTACTTGGTCCTCCTACTCATATAGCCATTACAGCCACTCCAGAACACCCACCATAGTGTTCAGACATTAGGATCTATATTGCGTTTAATTATCGTTTTAACACTCCTTATTTTACTTGGATACTGATTAATAAAATTATTTTAATATACCTCGCAAATAAGGCTGAGTCCCCTGTGCCGCTGACCGTGCTCATGCTTGGAGAGCGGTGACGTCACCAACTCTCCAAGCTTGAGCGCCAGGTGTCCTTGCTATTTCTCAAGCGCGCGGGGGCGTTGCAGGCAAGCTGAGCGCGGTTCAAAGTCAGATTGTTTTGTTTACGCAAGCGCCAAGCGTGGGTGAGCATCCGTGCCCTCGCTCCGCGTGAAAGGGGACACAAAAATTGAAATAGCCAGAAGCAACCTCACCAAACACCGCACGGTCAGCGGCACAGGGGACTCGGCCTAACCCAGCAGGTGGGTGGATGCCCTTACTGGGTTTCTCTCACGTAGTCTATATCTATATTCTACCCAGAGAGCAACACCACTAGCTGTTGCTTGGGTACCCTCACCAGTATACATCTATCCTATACAACCAGCTAAAAAAGATAAACAACCCCCCCCATCTTTAAATCAAATAAACAACAACATTTGGTACAGGCATACCCCGCATTAACGTACGCAATGGGACCGGAGCATGTATGTAAAGCGAAAATGTACTTAAAGTGAAGCACTACCTTTTCCCACTTATCGATGCATGTACTGTACGGCAATCGTTATATACGTGCATACCTGATGTAAATAACGCATGTGTAACAGGCTCTATAGTCTCCCCGCTTGCGCACAGCTTCGGTACAGGTAGAGAGCCGGTATTGCTGTTCAGGACGTGCTGACAGGCGCATGCGTGAGCTGCCATTTGCCTATTGGGCGATATGTACTTACTCGCGAGTGTACTTAAAGTGGGGTATGCCTGTATATAGTTATATGGGAAAAAACTCAGCTTATTTGGATGGCTCCACCTCTCAATTCTCGGAGATCTGTGTCCCTTGGTTCCGCCACTCAGGTATATCCACACATGTAGATTAAAATTATCTGAACAATGTGATTTATGTTGTATTTAAACTGATGTTTACTACGCTCTATATACAAATGCTGTTCCATTCCCTCCTCTCCTAATCCCTCCCCAAATGTGATATTACCAAACTACATGGATCAATGTGCCCCCTTCCCCTCCCTTTTATGTATCCCTTTCCCCTGTTTTTTGAAAAATGATTAATAAAAAAAATTCAACAAAAAATAAAATAGATATTCTTACACGAAACTCCCATTTCAAATTAACTTGTGTAAAATATATAACCGCAGCAGTCAATGGAGATCGGAAGTAGGAGGGGAACCGCAGCCCGCCTCGCCGGGTTTATACACACAGTAATATGTGTGTGTGTGTGTGTGTGTGTGTGTGTGTGTGTAGGTGTGGTGTGGATGTGTCAGTGTGTTGTGTGAGTGTGTGTGTTGTGGTGTATTGTCGTTGTTCTTGTATGTAGTACAGCGCTGCAGTCTCCCCCAAACACACTAAACCTGCGTGTACTCATCAAATCCCACTGAAGTGACAGAGTGCCAGGGACTTGTCCCCGTGCCGCTCCCCCTGTGTGCGTTACCTTCTCCACCTTGCCCACGAAGCTCACGGGCCTGCCTATGTGCTGAGCCAGCATGCTGGTGTTGATGCGGGTCCTCGGACCCTCGTGGATATCTCCCATTGTGACCGTGAGAATTCTGACTGAGCGCGCTGCGTGACAACCGCACTCAGCTGGCGGGAAATTCTAACTTCCGGCATATCGCCGGCACCACGCGGGCTACGTAGCCTCGCTCTTACCGACCAATGAGACGCCGAGAACACTTTCCCAGGGCTGGGCGGGGTTTGAAGGGATACGCCGCCATGTTTGACTCGGGCAGCAAAATCCACACAGGACTTCTGAATGATATTGACTGACTGGTGAAATCACGAATATAACTTGCTCGGTGACAGTGAAAAGCAAAAAGGTGTTAGCAACATAATAAACTTGTCATAAATGAACCGTTTACAATATACAGAGGGAAAGACTTGGGTATTCTGGTTTATCACCTGTCAATCATGGGGGTGCTTATAGTGCCGGCGACGGAAAACAAATGCATTGCCGTCGCGTGCGCTTATAGTGTGCGCGACGGTGACAAAGCGACGTCGCCGTCGCGAAAACTGGTAGCCGGCAAAATTTGATTTGTCAAGGTCTGTCGCGTCACGTGACGACCCTTGAACAAATCAAATTGCCGGAATCCCGCAACGCCACCGCCCGGCGGAACATAACTTTCGCCAGTGGCGACGTCACCCATCGTGTCGCCGTCGACGGCCCTTCTAAGAAATGTACCCGGGTTCATACGTCTGGCGAGCCATTCAGTTTAGTGACTAACCTTGTCAGGTGATCCAGGGAAACAGAAAACACTACTAACTATGATTGGAAAAAAAATATTTTGTCACAAGTCATAATCCACAATAATAAACATTACAAGGTTAGTTACAAGGCAAAAGTCTGGTCACAATTTACTTTAACCCTTTCAATGCCTGAGGAGCCCCCCAGCCAAAGAGTTAATCCTGGAAAAAAGGGGGGGGAGGGATCCTCCGGCGCGTCGTTCCACTCGTGATTCCAGGACACATGCAACGTAAAGAAGAAATGGGGGACCACAATCAGGTGTAATTCAATACATAGGAGCACCTTATAGCATTAAAAAAGGTGGAACACACTTACATCAAATAATTGATCCTCTGGTACAGATGGGGGGGGGAAGAGGGGGGGACCCCTTGATGATTCCTCAAAACGTTTTTTGGGCATCACAGGCCACCATACAGAGAGAAAGCACTATTCCAGTTTGGCCAGCATTTCGTCCGGAGCACATGCGCATGCGCGACAGGCGGGAGCTGTAGAAGGAGTGTGTGAGGAAGAAAACAAACGGAAGGAGACCCGGTTCATGCACGAGTTCTTGGAGATCCTCCCTGCTGTTTACTGGACCCTGCGCACCATCCTAACAACTTACCAGCTGGAACGGAGGCCACGAGAGACCACCCATTCTTTGGAAGGACGCTCTGTGGAGTCTGGACATATCTCCTCTCTATGCCAATAGTAATTGGCCGCTTGTGAGTTTTTAATCTCTATTGTATTTATTGTTAATAAACAGTGTTACACTATATTTCCCTTCTCTTCCCTATTTTGCGGAATCAAGGGGTCCCCCCCCATCTGTACCAGAGGATCAATTATTTTATGTAAGTGTGTTCCACCTTTTTTAATGCTATAAGGTGCTCCTATGTATTGAATTACACCTGATTGTGGTCCCCCATTTCTTCTTTACGTTGCATGTGTCCTGGAATCACGAGTGGAATGACGCGCCGGAGGATCCCTCCCCCCCCCTTTTTTTTCTGTGATAATATAGAGGTTGGTGAATCACCTCTAAGAGACTCGGGCAGCAGGTTTACACTTTATGAAGGACTGAAGTCTTGGACTATACAGTAGGACTTTTGGCGCAATTATTCCATTTCTCTTTTAAAGAGTTAATCCTACCCTCCAACTGTACCTTTTAACAGAAGAGAACCAATAGTGCAGACAATAAACAAATCTATCAGCACATAAGTAAAATGGAGGCTTACATAGTATCAGCATATATCGGGCGTTTGGATACAGGGGTGTTGCCCTGATACTATGTAAGCCTCCATTTTACTTATGTGCTGATACATTTGTTTATTGTCTGCACTATTGGTTTTCTTCTGTTTGAGCTCCTGAAGGTTCCTGTGTACTACCTCTGCAAGAACATACCACTGTGTGGGATTTTGCTTACTATTCTGCTCCACTTGTGAGTAGAATAGTTACAGATCACTTAATTTTTATCACCTTTTATTGTCAGATTGCACTATGTTATTTTTTTTTATTTCATGGCACCTATCTGGTTCCCCTACTGTTTGAGAAAATTGCTTGTAAGCTATAGCCTACAAAGACAGAGGAACTAAAGTCCACCTATTTTTCATTTGCCAAATGTTGGAAGGTCTGATTAATGAATCTTACTGTTTGTAGAAATCTGAAACATTGGTATTATGTATGTAGTTTTTGTTTCCTTGAACTAGGGGGCACTGGCCAGATCTCCCTCTTTATGTAGGCGACTCCATTATCATTTGCTGAGAGTATCATTTGTTTGTACTTTCTCCCTGAAACAGAAATCTCTCATGCCTATCCAAGTATATATAAAATATATAAAAATGTTGCACCCGATTTATAAAAAAAAATCCACACATTTTATTGAGACAATTTTTATTGATATATTTGGACATACTTTCTGCCAACTGTTTCCAGCTGGGGGTCCTTAGTAAATGAAACCAATGTGGTTTTCTCTAATATCTATAATTTCTTGAAAATTTGCAACGTACCACTAATTTTTGGAATAGCCTAGGGTACCTCTTGTGCAGGCGCGGTTACCATGTAATAAGCCAGGTCTGACTACACTACATTTAACTTTTGTGTAATATGAATTGTGTTCTCCCGCAGTGATGTCAGGTTTTGTTAGTTTGTGTTTTCTCGTCCCCTAGCAACTGGCTGCCATATAACAGAGAGAAACCGAGACCCACACATCACTCATTTATACAGTACATGTTGAAAATCAGTTTTGTTCCGCACTTGCACGTCTCTGTATGATCCATGCATTGACAAGGTTTCAACCTCACTCATAGGAACTAGGGCCGGCTGGGAGTTTTGCGGGGCTTGGTGCAGAGGGAGTTTGGTGGGTCCTCTTTCCTGCTTTGGAGCTGGCATCTCCTCCTGCTGCAGCACGCCGCCTTGATGACGCGAAGTCACGTGATGCCCTTGGCCTCTTTCGCATCATTGCTTCATGTGACATCACGTTGTCATGGCGACGCGCCGTCGCATGGTAAAGGGAGATGCCAGCACATGCAGAGGCCCCGCACTCTCCCCCCGGCCCGGGCACAGTTCAAACGTTGTGGTGATTAATGTAACCCTTGCAGCATTAGACTGTGATTGCTGAAGTTGGGCTGAGGAAGAGCGCGGGCCAAGTAAGTCACACTAATGGCACCGCCATCAAGCCGGCCCATTAAATTCAACACAATATGAATAACACCTGTTCCCATCCCCCCTTTGATATAAGGCACATTAGCTATTTTATGGGGACTTGTTTTGTGGATGGAAACCTGGACCAGAACTAGAGCAGTAGGAAGAAAAGAGGACCCTATATGATTCACACTATTCTACTAGTAAAAATAAATAAATGTTATTGAAATAAATCTTGAACACACAAAGTAATGCAATTAAAACCTAAGAGAGAGCGCTCGTATCTCAGTGACTCAATATACACCCTCTGCAAAGTGAAGCATGTACCAAAGTGAAGATGTTGTTGGTGGAAGAAGCTGTGCGTAGGGCTGCCCATTCCTCCTCCTCCGCATGCACTGTGACTGTAAGGTAACGTCCCACAACAAATATGTCTCTCGCACTGGCGCTGACGTCACCAAGGACTGGGCGTGTTTTTGTAAAGGGGGCGTGGTTTATAAGCTACCGGGAATACAGCAACTCTGTAGTGGAGCTCAGCTGACGTCATCGCTGGAAGCGTTCTGTCTGGAAGGTAACAATGGGTATTGTGGATAAGGAATGTCTTCTCACCTAGGGGTTCTAGATCGCTAAAGTTCTATGGAAGTAATACTGTCCCGGGGTGTAGGAGGGCTGCGTTATAATACTGTCCCGGGGTGTAGGAGGGCTGCGTTATTATACTGTCCCGGGGTGTAGGAGGGCTGCGTTTATTATAAACATACACTGTCCAGGTGTAGGAGGCGTGTATTATACTGTAACAACACGGGGTGTAGGAGATCTGCGTTATAATACGTCCCGGGGTTGTAGTAGGCTAGCAAAGTTATGGAACTGTCCCGAAAATAAAAGGTTAGGAGGCTTCGTTATATAGCATAGTCCCCAGGGAAAAAATTAGGAGGCATTCGTATTAAATAACCTGTCGCCAAAATATGAATGAGGAGGCTGCTTATTAGACTGTCCCCGAGATGATATATAGGGGAAAAAAAAGGCTGCGTATTAAATACTGTTCCCCAAGGGTGTGTGGGAGGCTGCGTTCATTATACTATTCCCAGGTGTAGAGAGGCTTGTGCGAATTTATTATCAACTGTCCGGGTGTAAATGGAGCTGCGTTATTATCACTGTCTACCGGGGTGTAGGAGAGCTGCGTTATTATACTGGTGATCAACACGGGTGTAAGGAGCTGCGTTATTATCCTGTCCAGGGTGTAGGAGGCTGCGTTAATAATCTGTCCCATCAGGGGTTAGGGAGGGCTGTGTTATTTTACTTTCCCGGGGTTAGGAAAGGCTGTGTATTATACTGAATCCACGGGAAAAGTGTAGAGGAAAACGATTCTTTATTAATACTGTCCCTGGGGGTCTGAGAGCAAATAGCGTTATTAAATACTGTCCCGGGGTGTAAAAAGGAGGGCTTCTTTATACCAATAACTGTCCCGGGGTTGTAAAATTAAGGGCTGCGTAAATAAAATAAATACTGAGTCCCAAAAGAAGGGTGTAGGAGGCTGTGATTAAATAATACTGCCTCTGGTGTAGGAGGCAAATTTGTTTATTATACTGTACTAGATCCGCGGGGGGTAGAGTGCTGCGTTTTATAAGACGGTCCCGGGGTATGTAGAAGACTGCGTTATTATAAAAATCTTAGTCCACTGGGTGTAGGAGGCTGTGTTATTATACAATAGTAACACCGGGGGATAGAGGGGCTAGCGTTTATTATAACTGTCCCGAGGTGTAGGAGGGCTTGTTATTAGTAGAAAAACTGTTCCCGGGGTGTAAAAAAAAGAGGGCTGTGTTATATACGGTCCCGGTGTGTAAAGATAAGGCCTGTTCAATGTCATAATACTGTCCCGGTGTGTAGGAGGGCTGCGATTAATTTAAAACAACTTGTCCCGGGTGTAGGAGGGCATGTGCGTTATAATACTGGTCAAAACCGGGGTTTTGGAGGGGCTTTGTTATTATAACTTTCCCCCGGGGTGGAGGAGGGCGTAAAAATAAATTATTCTATTGATCCCGGGTGTAAAGGAGGGCTGTGTTATTCCCATATTTCCAAGGGTGATAGGATGGAAAACTGTGATTATTATACTGTCCCGGGGTGTAGGGGCTGCCTTACATAATACTGTCCCAGGTGTAGTAGGTGCTGTGTATTATCTGTCCCGGGCTGTTGGATAGCTGCGGTTAATTTACGTCCCGGGTGGAATAATGAGGCTGGTAAGTTATTATACATATACCCGGAGATGATAATAGGAGGGCTGCCTTATAACTACTGTCCAGTGGTGATAGGAGGGCTTTGTATATTATAACTGTCCAGGGGTAGGAGGGGCTGATGTTTATAATACTGTCCCAGGGTGTATTAGTGCGCGTTAACGGTTGTTACCTGTCCCGGGGATGTAAACGGAGGGCTGTGTTAATAATCCTGTCCCGAGTGGTGTAGGAGGCGCTTGTGAATTAGTAATCCTGTCCCAAAAGAGGTGGTAGGAGGCTGCGTATTAGTACTGTCCCGGGGTGTAGGAGGCTGTGTTTACATAGCTGTCGCCAAGGTGTTAGTGAGGCTGTGTTTATAAATACGGTCGCCGGGGTGTAAGGAGAGTGCGTGGGGATTATTATACTTTCCCGGGTGTAGGAGGCTGCGTATAATTTACTGTCCCGGGGTGTAGAGGGCTGCTGGTTATTATACTGTCCCAGGGTGTAGGAGGGCTTGTTATTATACTGTCCAGGGTGTAGAGGCTGTGTTATTATACTGTCCCGGGTGTAAGGAGGCTGTGTTATAATACTGTCCACGGGGATGCTAAGGAAGGCTGCGTTTATACTTCGTTAACTGTACTGTTTATAAACTCCGAATGTGGGTGAATAGAAAAGGGGCTAAAAGATGCTTTATATAACTCTATCCCAGGGTGTAGGAAGTGCTTGGCCTTATAATAACTGTGGGTTAGGAGGGCTGCCATACCCGATCCCGGGGTTAGAAGAATAGGCGGCCTTATAATACTCGTGCCGGGTTGTAGGAGGGCATGCTGGTTAATACGTCCCGGGGTGTAGAGGCCTGCTTATAATACAATGTCCGGGGTTTAGGAGGGCTGAGTGGGTTATGTATACTGTCCCGGTGTAATAAGGCTGCTGTTATAATAACTGTCCCGGGTGTAGGAGCTGCGTTTAAAATACTGTCCCGGGGTGTAGAGGGCTGCTTATATACTACTGTCCCGGGGTGGGGTCTGGTTATATACTTGTCCCGGGTGTAGGAGGCTGGCTTATAATATGTCCGGGTGTAGGAGGCTGCTTATTATACTGTCCCGGGGTGTAGGAGGAGTCTGCTATAATACTGTCCCGGGGTGGTAGGAGGCTTCTTATATATACCGTCCCGGGTGTAGGAGGGCTGGTTAATACTGTCCCGGGGTGTAGGAGGCTGCGTTATTATGAATACTTATCCCGGGTTGTAGGAGGCTGCGTTATAACTGTTCCAGGGTTAGGAGGGCTGCTTATTATACTGTCCCGGGTGTAGGGCCTCGTTTATTATACTGTCCCGGGGTGTAGGAGGCTGCGTTATTATACTGTCCCGGTGTAGGACAGGCTTCGTTATTATACTGCCCGGGGTAGTGAGAGCTGCGTATTATAAACTGTCCGTGTTGTAGGAGCTTGCGTTATATACTGTCCCGGGGTGTAGGAGGCTGCGGATTTCTTATACTGTCCCATGGGTGTAGAGGCTGGTTATTATACAATGGTCCCGGGGTTAGGAGGGCTTGCTGTGTGTATAATACATAGTGTCCGGGTGTAGGGAGGTCTGTGTTATTATACTGTCCCGGGGTGTTGGGAGGCTGCATTATAACTGTCCCGGTGTAGGAGGCTGCGGTTATTATACGGTCCCGGGGTGTAAAAAAGTGGAGAGGCTGCTTAATACTGTCCCGGGGTGAAAATAAGGGCTGCGTTATTATACTGTCCGTGGTGGAGCTGCTATATGACTGTTCCCGGGGTGTAGGAGGGCTGTGTATATTATACTGTCCCGGGTGTAGGAGGGCTGCTTTAATACGGTCCGGGGTGTAGAGAGGCTGTGTTATAAACTCTCCCGGGGTGTAGGAAGTCTGCGATATAATAACTGTTCCCGGGGTGTAGGAGGCTGGTATTATATACTGTCCCGGGGTGTAGGAGGGCTTTGTTATTATAACTGTCCCCGGGGTGTATGGAGTGCTGCGTTAATAATACTGTCCCGGGGTGTAAGGCTGGCGGTTTAATAACTGTCCCGGGGTTAGGGGAGGCTGTGTTATTAAATACCTGTCCCGGGGTTGGAGGTGACTGCGTTATTATAATACTGTCCGGGTGTAGGAGGGCCTGTGTTATTATCACTGTCCTCGGGGTGTAGGAGGGCTGGGTTGTTATTATACTGTCCGGAGAAAAACTATAGTGGTTGTCCAGGAGGTCTAATTGTTATATACTGTCCCGGGTGTAGGGCTGTGCCTATAATACGTCCACAGGTGTAGGAGGGCCTGTGTTATTCTACTTACCCGGGGTGTAGGAGGCTGCTTTATAAATGCCCGGGGTGTAGGAGGCTGCTTATTATACTGTCCCGGTGTGTTAGGAGGGCTTTATATATATACTGGTCGCGGGTGTAGGAGGGCTGTGTTCATTAATACTGTCCCGGGGTGTAGGAGGGCTGCCTTAGAAAAATAATCGGTCCGGGGTGTAGGAGGGCTGTGTTATTATACTAGTCCCGGGGTATTAAGGAGGGCTGGTTATATAATCCTGTCAAAACCGGGGTGTAGAAAGAGGCTGCGTTATATACTGATCCCAGGGTGTAATAAAAAAAGGAGGGCTGTGTTATTAATACTGTCCCGGTGTGGGAGGCTTGTATTATACTGTCCGGGTGTTAGGAGGGCTGTGTTATATACAACTGTCCCGGTGTAAGGAGGCTCTGTGTGTCTTATACTGTCCGGGGTTGTATGGGCTTGTGTGTTATAATGTCCCGGGTAGAGAGGCTGTGTTATTATACTGTCCCGGGGGTAGGAGTGGCTTGAAAACCTTATAATACTAGTCCCGGCGGTTGTAGAGGGC
This sequence comes from Ascaphus truei, assembly GCA_036426205.1. NCBI lineage: Eukaryota > Metazoa > Chordata > Amphibia > Anura > Ascaphidae > Ascaphus > Ascaphus truei. The sequence continues at coordinate 38,784 of WSYH01000576.1, forward strand.
TGCGTTATAATACTGTCCCGGGGTGATTGTAAGGAGGAGGCTGCTTATAATACCTTCCCGGTGTGTAGGAGGGCTGCCTTATAAAACATACTGTCTACCGGGGGTGTAGGAGCCTGATCTTTAGACTGTGTTAGTATATACTGTCCCCGGGGTGTAGGAGGGCTGTGTTCATTACTTGTCCCGGGGTGTAGGAGGCTGCTATAATACTAGTCCCGGGTGGTAGAAGGGCTGCGTTTATACTGTCCCGGGTGTAGGAGGCTTGTGTTATATACTGTCCCGGGTGTAGGAGGGCTGTGTTATATTACTGTCCCCCGGGGGTAGGAGGGCTGTGGGTTATTATACTGTCCCGGGTGTAGGAGGGCTGGCTTAATAATACTGTCCCGGGGTGTACAGAGAGGGCTGCTTATAATACTGTCACCGGGTGTAGAGGCTGGTTATTATACTGTCCGGGGTTGTGGAGGATGCTGTGTTATAACTAGTCCCGGGGTGTAGGGAGCGCTCGCCTATATAATGTCCCGGGTGGTTGGAGGCTGCGTTTATAATATGTCCGCCGTGGTGTAAGGGAAAAGCCATGGCGTTATATAACTGTCCCGGGGGTGTAGTGAGGCTGCGTATTTAACATAAGTCCGGGGTGTAGGTAAGGCTGCTGTTATTTATACTGTCCCGGGGTTGTAGAGAGGGCTTGCGTTATGATATGTCCGGTGAAGAGCTGTATCAAAATACGTCCCGGGAGTAGGAGGGCCTGTACGTTTAAATACTGATCGCCGTGGTAAAGTAGGGGGCTGCGTTATTATAACTGTCCCGGGGGTAGGAGGGCTAGTGCAGTTATAATACTAGTCCGGGTTTGTAGGATGGGCTGTCCTAATAATACTGTCCCGGGGTGTAGGAGGCTGCGTTATAATACTGTCCCGGGGTGTAGGAGGGCTGTGTTATAATACTGTCCCGGGGTGTAGGAGGCTGCGTTATAATACTGTCCCGGGGTGTAGGAGGCTGTGTTATAATACTGTCCTGGGGTGTAGGAGGGCTTCCTTATAATACTGTCCCGGGGTGTAGGAGGCTGCCTTATAATACTGTCCCGGGGTGTAGGAGGGCTGCGTTATTATACTGTCCTGGGGTGTAGGAGGCTGCGTTATAATACTGTCCGGGGGTGTAGGAGGGCTGTGTTATTATACTGTCCCAGGGTGTAGGAGGCTGTGTTATTATACTGTCCCGGGGTGTAGGAGGGCTGCCTTATAATACTGTCCCGGGGTGTAGGAGATCCTCAATGGTTAACCTGTAGTCGCAATGATAAGTATTCTGCTGCTTATGGAAGTTCACTAACAGAATGAGACCATTATGTTGCCATTAGTTTTTTGACCCTGAACCCCAGGATCTCACTCATTGGGATTCTTGATCATCGACAGCTTTGTGTTATAGGGTGTGTACATAAGTCATTGCGTTTGGTATTCAAGAATACTTTCTACTACTTTATTATTTTACTTCCACTTTCACTTTACTAGTGTAGAATAATAAGTGTTTTTAACCGCATCAAAAAACAAACCAGTTACTACATCTGATCATCTAATTTCACATTTTTATTTTTCTGAGTTCTAACCTGGGCATTTTTCCCAAGATGACCTGTTTCCATTGCAACCATTGTTGTCTTAATGACTGCGAATGTCAGTGGTCATTTTATCCCTCTTGCTGCCCAGATGAGACTGTACAAATCCGCTTTAATATTATGATGCATTGGAAAAGTCATAATATTAAAGCTGATTTGCTGGGGGTAGATCAAGCAGGGAACATGATGGGCGCAGAAGTTTGTAACTTCCCGGCAGGCAAATATTAAAAATAATTATAATAAAACTGCTGGAAACGGCAGCAAGAGGATTTAACAATGGTAAAAAGTGCACACATTTGTTTTTAATGGTTCGCAAAGTGGGTTTCTGTCTTACAAAAGGCACTTCACCTTTGATGCTTAGATGGACACACGATACAGTGGTGTGAAAAAGAAAGTACTGATGCAGCAGCCGTTATTCGAACACTTCACGCGTCATGTACATCGGAATCCCGATTTGAAACCGCGGGATGAATTCCAGCCTTCCCGCACTTAGATGCGAGCGCGGCGAGTGCAGAAAAACGAATTTTAGTGTTCTGGCTATTAAAACCATGAAATTGACACAGTAGCACAGTACAGGCATACCCCGCATTAACGTACGCAATGGGACCGGAGCATGTATGTAAAGCGAAAATGTACTTAAAGTGAAGCACTACCTTTTTCCCACTTATCGATGCATGTACTGTACTGCAATCGTTATATACGTGCATAACTGATGTAACTAACGCATGTGTAACAGGCTCTATAGTATCCACCCTTGCGCACAGCTTCGGTACAGGTAGGGAGCCGGTATTGCTGTTCAGGACGTGCTGACAGGCGCATGCGCGAGCTGCCGTTTGCCTATTGAGCGATATGTACTTACTCGCGAGTGTACTTAAAGTGAGTGTCCTTAAACCGGGGTATGCCTGTAGCATAGTAGCATAGTAGCACAGAGTGTACACATTACAATTCATCCATTTTATTGCAAACGAAGAAACAGAATTCATGAAATTCAAACAAAACATCCGGGATAAGCGCGGGTGCCTGGGGCGATTGGACGCGTTCATGCTGCGTGGGGAACAGCAGAGAACTCAAAATCGACGCCGAGATGTGTTCGAATAACGAATTCTATGGTTTTACATATCAGGACATAATAACAATCATCTGTTCCTTAGCAGGTCTTAAAATTAGGTAAATACAACCTCAGATGTACAACACATGACATATTACACCGTGTCATGATTTATTTAACAAAAATAAAGCCAAAATGGAGAAGCCATGTTTGAAAAACTAAGAACACCTTATGATTCAGTAGCTATTAGAGTCACCTTTAGCAGCAATAACTTGAAGTAATCGTTTTCTGTATGACTTTATCAGTCTCTCACATCATTGTGGAGGAATTTTGGCCCACTCTTCTCTACAACGTTGTTTCAGTTCATTGAGGTTTGTGGGCATTTGTTTATGCACAGCTCTCTTAAGGTCCAGCCACAGCATTTCAATCGGGTTGAGGTCTGGACTTTGACTGGGCCATTGCAACACCTTGATTCTTTTCTGTTTCAGCCATTCTGTTGTAGATTTGCTGGTGTGCTTGGGATCATTGTCCTGTTGCATGACCCAATTTCGGCCAAGCTTTAGCTGTCAGACAGATGGCCTCACATTTGACTCTAGAATACTTTGGTATACAGAGGAATTCATGGTCGACTCAATGACTGCAAGGTTCCCAGGTCCTGTGGCTGCAAAACAAGCCCAAATCATCACCCCTCCACCTCCGTGCTTCACAGTTGGTAGGAGGTGTTTGTGCTGATATGCTGTGTTTGGTTTTCGCCAAACGTGGCGCTCTGCATTACGGCCAAACATCTCCACTTTGGTCTCGTCTGTCCAAAAGACATTGTTCCAGAAGTCTTGTGGTTTGTCAGGTGCAACTTTGCAAACCTAAGCCGTGCTGTCATGTTCTTTTTAGAGAGAAGAGGCCTTCTCCTGGCATCCCTTCCAAACAACGTGCTTTGTAATAGTGAAAGAAAGGCGCTAGCTCTACTAGTGTTCACTTATAATATACAGTGAATAATATTGAAATCAAGTGATACATAAACATAATTCAGTGAAAACGTGATAAATGACGTGAATAAATGAATTAAAACCCCCTGCTCAAACCCAGCTGGTAGGGACTGGTTCCACTAGTCCCACAATTCGTAGAAATCCGTTTGCAATGCAGGGGGAGCATATAAGGGAGATAAAACAAAATACAATCTAAGTGTAGACAGTTTGATAACTTATGGGTCAATTCAGTGATTTGTCTTGGCTCATATGTGTGGCCTACTCACAAGATGCAGGTCAAAAACGGGCAGTATAGCACAGTGGTCTTTGCGGGAAGGACTTCTATTCCAATGAATGATGGAGACCTCCAATCTCGGCAAAGCAGCGGTGTATATAGAAGAGAAAAGATTTCCATAGTGCAGACCAATCATAAAAAACGTAACTTTTATGGGGTTTTAAAATTGAACACTTACAATAAAAACATTTAAATAATGCATATATCACAATGCTGTGACAGAAGAGAGTTTGCGATCCGTCACGGCCAACCGGAAGTGACATATCGGAGCTAACCGGAGGGGACAGGACAGCACGCCTTAGAGGGAGCTCCAGGGACATAACAGAGCGGCGTCCAAGGACCGGAGCTGACAGGACCAGTACACCCCAGAGGGATCTCAGGAGGTGGAGAGTCCTGCGTAGCAGCGTCCCACGCAGTGTCCACAGACCGGAGGTGGTGGGTGAGCCAGAAGTCAACAGCAAACTCTCTTCTGTCAGGAAGATTGGCAACTGTCTTGAATGTTTTCCACTTTTGAATAATCTTTCTCGCTGTACAATGATTGACTTTAAATTGTTTGGAAATGGCCTTATAACCCTTCCCAGATTGATGGGCAGCAACAATTGCTTCTCTAAGACCATTGCTGATGTCTTTCCTCCTTGGCATTGTATTGTATGTCTTTATTTATATAGCAACGAAGAAAAAAAGGGGGAGCAAAGATTAGAAGAGAATAATCTATAATAACAGTGCTGAGATAACTTAATGAAATATCTATCCGTTTAATAAAGGTGTGGTGATGAATTAACAATTATTTGTAGTCAAATACTCACACGGCCCTGTGTGAGCACATATGTATAAAGGTATCTTTCATCTGAAAACTTCTTCTTATCCCAAGTGGCTGGTTAAATTCGGATGGGAATGGAGGGGGGGGGGGGTTAAAATGGTAGTAATCATATACTACTTACACGGCCATGTGTAAGCTCAATCCCTTGAGAGGTTACTATGGGGTGCCTCTGGTGAACCCGTCCGTGGTAATTCCCGTGGCACCGTGTGTCCAGCTGCTGGCAGGCAGGATGTTGGATGGGGGTTCCCCTTCCCTCACACGTTCCAATCCTCCCTCCCTCCCTCCCCGGTTCAGCAAACGGGGATGGGTGGGGTGAGATGATAGCAGGGGGTCAGTGATAGTCTTTTGCTAAATAGAAGTTTATTACACATATAAAAGAAAAAAAGAAAAATACACTCACAAAATGATGTTAAAAACCCCGTCGCACTCCTGTTGTCGTGGTAGCAGGTCGCCTCCCAGCTGCGCTGTCTTCCGCGTCCGGGTTCAGAAGCGATGGGAGCTTCTGACGCGGCTGTGACTGCAGTCTGCTTCCACTGACTACGGAGGCCTCCAATGTTCAGAAAGATGTGGCGAATTAGAGCAACGCGTTTCGCCGTTCAGGACGGCTTCCTCAGGCTCAAAATGTCTATTTAGCAAAAGACTATCACTGACCCCCTGCTATCATCTCACCCCACCCAGATAGATATTTCATTAAGTTATCTCAGCACTGTTACTATAGATTATTCTCTTCTAATCCTTTGCTCCCCCTTTTTTTCTTCGTTCCCATATACTCTGAGGGTTTGGATACCCCTTTCTGGGGTCAAGCAGAGGAACCTACCGCACGCTACGGATCCCACTGTGAAAGACTACATGTAATGGTTTGGATTAAGTATTTTATTGTACTCTCCACCCTGTACTAATATCTTAAGGTAAGCGCCCGGTTTTTTGTTTTTATTTATATAGCGCCATTAATGTACATAGCGTTTCACAGTAGTAATACATGTGGTAATCAAATAATTAACAGATAATATAAATAACAGGTCATGGGAATAAGTGCTTCAGACATAAAAGTAACATTAAGGAAGAGGAGTCCCTGCCCCGAGGAGCTTACAGTCTAATTGTTAGGGAGAACGTACAGAGACAGTAGGAGGGAGTTCTGGTAAGTGCGTCTGCAGGGGGCCAATCTTTATGTATCCTGTGTTCAGAATATCCACAGTGCTATTCATATGCTTCTTTAAGCAAGTGTGTCTTAAGGTGGGTCTTAAAGGTGGATAGAGAGGGTGCTAGTCAGGTACTGAGGGGAAGGGCATTCCAGAGGTGTGGGGCAGTCAGTGAAAAAAGTTTAAAAGGGAGAGGGCTTTAGATACAAAGGGTGTAGAAAGAAGACATCCTTGAGATAAACGCAAGAGTCTGGATGGTGCATAACGAGAAATTAGGGCTGAGATGTAAGGAGGGGCAGAAGAGTGTAAAGCTTTAAAAGTGAGTAGAAGAATGGAGTGTGAGATGCGGGATTTGATCGGAAGCCAGGAGAGGGATTTCATGAGGGGAGATGCTGAGACAGATCTAGGAAAGAGTAGAGTGATTCTGGCAGCAGCGTTTAGGATAGATTGTAGGGGAGACAGGTGAGAGGCAGGAAGGCCGGACAGCAGGCGGTTACAGTAATCAAGATGGGAGAGAATGAGGGCCTGAGTCAGAGTTTTAGCAGTCGAGCAACAGAGGAAAGGGCGTATCTTTGTTATATTGCGGAGGAAAAAGCGACAGGTTTTAGAAATGTTTTGAATGTGAGGGGCGAATGTGAAAGAGGAGTCGAGTGTGACCTCTAGGCAGCGTGCTTGTGCTACTGGGTGAATGATCGTAGTTCCAACAGTAATGTGGAAGGAGGTAGTAGGGCCAGGTTTGGGAGGAAGTATGAGGAGCTCTGTTTTAGCCATGTTGAGTTTAAGGCGACGGAGGGCCATCCAGGATGATATAGCAGAGAGACATTCAGAAACTTTGGTTTGTACAGCAGGTGTAAGGTCAGGTGTTGAAAAGTATATTTGTGTGTCGTCAGCATAGAGGTGATATTTAAACCCTAAAGATGTTATTAGGTCACCTAGAGAGAGTGTGTACAGAGAAAAGAGAAGAGGTCCCAGGACAGAGCCCTGGGGTACCCCACAGAGAGATCAATAGAGGAGGAGGAGGAGGAGGTGTTAGCAGAAGAGACACTGAAAGTACGATGGGAGAGGTAGGATGAGATCCAGGATAGAGCTTTGTTCCCAATACCAAGAGTATGGAGAATGTGAAGGAGAAGAGGGTGGTCCACGGTGTCAAATGCTGTAGAGAGGTCGAGTAATATGAGCAGAGTGTAATGACCTCTGTCTTTGGCAGCATGGAGGTCGTCAGTTATTTTAGTGAGGGCTGTTTCCGTGGAGTGAGCAGTGCGGAAGCCAGATTGTAGAGGGTCTAGGAGAGAATAGGTGTTGAGAAAATGGAGCAAGCGAGAGAATACAAGAAGTTCAAGGAGTTTAGAGGCAAAAGGCAGGAGGGAGACAGGTCGATAGTTAGAAAGACATGTAGGGTCAAGCTTGCTGTTTTTGAGTAATGGTATGACTGTTTGCATGTTTGAAGGAGGATGGAAAGGTTCCAGAGCAGAGGGAGGAGTTAAAATGTGTGTGAGCGTAGGGATTATAGTAGGAGCAAGAGGTTTTAGGAGATGGGAGGGAATGGGGTCAAAAGGGCAAGTGGTAGAGGGAGAAGAGGCGATCAACAGCAACACATCCTCCTCTGAGACAGTGGAAAAAGAGTCAAGGAAGGCAGGAGGAGAGTTAGGAAGAGGTGTAGGATGGGAGGAAGAAACAGAGGGGATGTTCTGCCGTATGGATTCCACCTTTTCCTTAAAATAGTCAGCAAAGTCCTGAGCGGAGATGGAGGAAGGAGAGGCAGCTGAGGGTGGTTTGAGTAGAGTATCAAAGACAGAGAACAGTCGGCGTGGGTTAGACTTGTGCATGTTGATTAGAGAAGAAAAGTAGGCTTGTTTAGCTTGCGAGGGGGCAGAGTTGAAACAGGATAGCATAAATTTGTAGTGAAGGAAGTATTCGAGAATGTGAGACTTCCTCCAGAGGCGTTCAGAGGAACGAGTGGAGGAACGCAGCACGCGCGTGTGGGAATTTAGCCAGGGTCTAGGGTTAGAAGGGCGAGTGCGGCAGAGAGAAAGTGGGGCATGTAGATCAAGAGAGGAGGACAAGGCAGAGTTGTAGTTCCTGACCAGGTTGTCAGGGACTGTAGCAGGGTTGAGAGAGGAGAAGGAGGAGCGTAAAGTGGACTCAAAGTCAGGTGAGTGAATAGAGCGCAGGTTTCTGCAGAACTGGGGGGTAGATGCAGGTGGAGAAGCGAGATAAAGAGAATGAGATGAGGTGATGGTCAGAGAGAGGAAAAGGGGAAATGGAGAAATCAGAGAGAGAAGTTTTTAGTGAAAACCAGGTCTAAGTAGTTGCCATCCTTGTGGGTGCTGGCTGCAGTCCACTGTTGAAGGCCAAAAGAAGAGGTTAGAGAAAAAGCGGGAAGCCCAAGGGAGAGAGGGGTCATCAATGTGGCAATTGAAGTCCCCAAGGAGAAGAACAGGGGAGTCTGAGGAGAGGAAGAAAGAGAGCCAGGATTCAAAGTGAGAGAGAAAGGCAGAAGGGGGATGAGTAGAGGTAGGTGGGCGATAGATGACCGCCACATGGACAGGGAGAGGAGAGAAAATCTGGACAGTGTGAGCCTCAAAGGAGGGAAAAGCAAGAGATGGACGAATAGGAAGGGTCCGGTAACGATAGAGGAGAGCAGGAGCCCCACGCCTCCACCCCTGCCATCAGTGCGCGGAGTGTGGGTGAAGGAAAGGCTACCATAAGAGAGGGCAGCTTCCAGAGCAGAGTCAGACTGAGTGAGCCAGGTCTCAGTTGTAGCAAATAGGAGCAGAGAGTGAGAGAGAAAGAAGTCATGTACAGAGAGGAACTTGTTAGAGAGGGAGCGAGCATTCCAAAGGGCACAGGAGAAAGGGAGAGAGGAGGGAGGGTGGCAGGGGATGGGTATGAGGTTGGAGGGGTTGACACCAGAGGGAGTCGAGTTTGCAATTGGCAGGCGAGGAGGAGCGCATGTAGGAATAGGGCAGAATGCTCCAGACAAGCAAACTGATAAAACTTTTATAGAGGTGGTCACACTTGCTGATGATCAATTAATCAAGGGCATTTGATTAGCAGCACCTGTCTGCTACTTAGCATCTTAATTCCTATGGAAGCAGTAAGGGTGTACTTACTTTTTCACAGATGGCTTCTCCATTTTGGCTTTATTTTTGTTAAATAAATCATGACACGGTGTAATATGTCATGTGTTGTTCATCTGAAGTTGTATTTACCTAATTTTTAGACCTGCTAAGGAACAGATGATTGTTATTATGTCCTGATATGTAAAACCATGGAATTCAAAGAGGGTGCACTTTCTTTTTCATGCCACTGTACATATATATATATATATATATATATATATATATATATATATATATATATTATTATTCTTTTCAAAATGAGGTCAAAAGACACTTCCTCCATTATTTCACAGTTTTGCAATCTCCTGATACCAGTCACAAAAACAGTTCTTTTTCTAAAAGCACTTAAAGCCCCTACTGGTTGTTGCCTAATATTTAATCAAATAAATGAGTTGTTCAGTGGGTGCTAAACAGAGCTGATATTCTGCACACCACAATTAAATAATGCATTCAATGTTACCGGTTCTGCTGGTTCAAGGGGTACCTGTCCTGGTAATCCAAATCTAACTGCTGAAAGGGAGATCCAATGCACAACGGATTTGCTGAATAGAACATTTTTGTGTGGCACAATAAATTTTTCTGTTCAGCAAATCCGTTGTGCGTTGGATCTCCCTTTCACTTGTTCAGTGGGTGGACATGCCAGACTTGTTCAACTTTGCCATCCATTAACCTCATATCCACCAGCGCCAAAGTAGCAAAATAATACTATAATGGCATACTTTATTTTATTTTTTTTACATAAAAAGATTGTTGAATAGGGTGCAAATATATCCTGAATGCAATAGTTTCCAGAACTATTGCAAACTACAAACAAAAAATAAACACAGCAATAACCTCTAAATAAAAGATGCACACCATAAGTAGGTTTCAAAGTATGTGTGTTTTGTGTGTATATATGTGTGTGTATATGTTAAAGTGCAATAAAATGGGAATATGTAAGTGCCGATTGGTGACGAAACACGTCAGGGAAACTGAGAGCGCGATTACGTCACGAAGACGCTGCGCACGCGCACGAGGCCATACCCAGCGCGGGAAGAACACAGCGGCCATCTCGGAAGTGGAGAGCTGAATTTGAGCAGCAAATACACGGAGAAAACGGCGTCCCTGGTATCCGGTTGGCGGCTATCCTGATCAGCGGTCGGGAAGTGACTTTGCCCAGCAGAACCGGATGGTGGTGATATTATTCACAAACTGCCTGTTTTACTTTTAAATCTTGTGAGTTTGATTCCCCCCCCCCCCCTTCCTTCCCTTCCCTTATTTTAAATAAACATACAGTGTTATGCTATGGGGCGTGCGCTCTCTCTCTTTTTCTGTTTATATATATATATATATATATATATATATATATATATATATATATATAAAAAATTCATCAAAAAAATTGAATAAAATACCGACAAGCTAAAAAGTCAAAGTTAAAACATTTTTAGATAAATCATTTGTCAAAAGGAAATTTAATATCTTACATCAATACAGTGCATTGTAGGGATTCATGTGTCACCCCCAGATTCCTGGGGCAGCGGCATTAAGTCATCACATTAAAATCTTGATGTCATTGCGTAGAACCAATAATGTGGCAACGACGCAAACATAACAAAAGTAGAAAATGGATCAGCACTCAACAATGGTGCTCTATAAATAAATACCAAAGAAACCAAAAGTAATTTCAAAGCAGTATACGCCGTGCTGTTTTAATGCGAAACCCTCACAGCGTATGTAGTAGCAAAGAAAGTAATATACAGAATCAAATATAATGAGACAACATAGTATGTATGTATGTATTTATGTATGTATGAATTGACGGTTTGGCTACCAATTAAGACTTTCTCAAGAGCACCATTGGGAGCCGAAATGTTGAAAATAAATCTTCTCCTTTTGTAACTTGGAGTGCCTGTCCCGTTTTCTTCTATCTGATGTGCTGCTTCTGCTGACTCAGACGGTATACACCCTTGATCAACCTTTAAACGACTTAAATGAGAATGCCAATGAAAATGTACATCACCGTATGATTGAATTAAATTCAATAAACATGTTAATAAATATTGATTCTTGTTTCTAACTTTCTAGCATTGCCATTGTAACTCTTATCATCCCCCCCTAACCCCCCCCAATCTCAGATAAGGTCTCCTAGGGAATCTAATGCTAGGGCTACGTGTCTTAGGGTGGTGCATACCTGCTGGCAACATGGGGCCCTGAGTCTCCCGCGATGACATGGGGGAGAACAGGATAGGCTTCTAGGGTTGTGCCTCCGTCTCTCTTACTGGTGCAGCTATCTACCTTCCGCAAGGCTGGTTCCAAATTTCATATGGTGTTATTCATTAAGCTGTGATCGATGCTTATCGGGACACTTTTGCAAGAACTCTATGCAATAATGCCTTGATCAGCAATATTGCAGTTGAATGAATAACCCTCATACTGTCTGATAAACATATCACTTTCGTTATCCCTTTGTCCAGAATTAATTACAGTACTCCGTGTATGCTACGCTGTCACAATACTTGTTTTCAGAAAACAAAACCTCCCAGCAGATTTGTTGCCTGTACTTGGTTCTCAACAGAAATGCTTATTATATAATTTAAAAAAACGTAATCTATTATTCAATAAAATGAGGGTAACTCACACTTAACAATGCATCAGCGTCTATTCACTCATGCATCATTAAATATGCGTTACCCTGATTTTCCCTATATTGAATAAGGACATACGTGGAATAAATGCTGAAATAAAAAAAGTGACTTCATTACACACTGGGGAGATTACAGCTCTTATACAGGGTTTGATGTCTGATCTACAGAGGAAGCTCATACAGCTGTTGGAATTTCATATTTGAATATCTACAGATGTTTAATTAACCCACTCCTATTTTGAGACCTGTCGGGGAAGACAGCAGACACATTTTTTATTGGATGATTTCCCTTCTCTGCCAGAAGTGCCTGCAACTCATTGCCAAGCAGATAGTTAGAACTTTCTTTTCCCATCTTTGCCTCATAGATAAACGACTACAGAGAACGAGCGAGAAAAATGTTCAGTTTTTTCCGGAAAAGTCAAGATGCAAAAAAAAACGCAATCCAAGAGAGGGAGACGGATGGTTTTGTTGTGCTGGGTAAGTACGCGGAACACGGCTACACTTGTGTTATTTGTTCATGAATAATTAAAAGGTTTAATAGATATCCACTGCAGCATGAATACCTAAATACACTATTTGCAAGATGCTAATTGATTATTAACTTATAATATACTAGCTGAAAGCATCCGGCCTTGCTCGGTGATTCTAAGACGCCAAAAAAAACCTGAAATTTATAAATGGATAATTACATTTTTGTTTTCAGTTTCTTAATGTGAAATCCCCTGCTAAAACAACAACTCCCCCCCCCCCCCAATAATGTTTCATTGCCTCTGGGGTCCTGAAGTGTTCGATTTAGAGCCTGTAAGGCCAAGTTCCCAGTGGCCGCTGTGGCGTGCGTGCCACACACAGAAGGCACAGCCCTCTAAGGGGTCCCGGTCAGCGTGTGTGCTTACAAGCCGCGATGCGCTACCGCCTTGGTCAAAGGACAAGATTTTTGGCGCGGCGGCTGAGCATTGGCCACGTCACAGCGACAGTTCAGCCAATGAGGGCGAACCAGCCGTATGAGGGCGAACCGCCCCCTCCTCCCGTCGCAATCTTGTCTTTCCCCATGCAGCTCATTACAGACCCGCAGATCGCGGCTCGCACCTATGTACGCGCCGCCAGGCGCGCGTGCAGGAGCTGACACTGGGGCCGCAGCCTAATGCGTGTTTGTGGGACATTGTACTCTCGTCCCAAACAATGATCTTGCGCTCCTGAAGAACTTTGGCTGCTCCTGTATTTTTGCTAACGTTGCAAATTGCATTTACTTGTATGAGGGTTGTGTGATGGGATCATGTCATATGTGATTTCAAAAATCTGCTCATTGATCTCAGGAACCATCAGGCAAAATGTGGTTACTATATCTTAAGAGGTGTCCAAATTCACAGCGAACAGAAAACCACTTTTCAAAATATATAGTAGATTCACACACACCCTATTTTTGATAAATTGAAAAAAAATGTAAACCCAACATAGAATACGAATATATATATATATTTAACATAACCTAGTAGAGCAATGCAGAAGGGATAGTTTATTTAAACCTGCTACATCTTATCAACACAGAAATGTGTTTAAATAATAACCCCAAAAGGTAACGCATTACCTGGCCAGAAATGCTCTAGCTGGAGCAGTTAAACACAGTGTTATTAACCGCTATGTAATTCCCTATTTTCGAGGATTTATTACTGTAATATGCCAAATTAATTTTATTTCGTTTGCATTTGACTGTTAACACACATTTTAGTGTTGGCAGCTGTTACTGGTTCACATTTCTGGGCACCTATAGGTCATGGATGCCCTGAATGTAGACCAGTCATCAAAGTTTATCGTCTAATACAGGGGTGCACAAAGTTTCTTGCATGCGCCCCCCTGCCCCTTTTCCTGCTGCCGCCCCCCCCCCTTCCTGCATGACTCTGGCGTCAAATGACGTCGCAGGGTCATGTGACCCGGTGGTGTCATTTGGTGCCGGGTTGTTATGGAAATGCATTGTTGGCACTCCAGATAAGTAAAAGTTACAGAGGCCTCACGCGATCCCCGGCATTTATTTTAAATGCCTTCAGGGAAGCGCTGGGCCTCTGTAACAGCCGCACTTCCCCCCAACCCCACCAAAATAAAGGGGTGCCGCTCCGCACTGTGCGCACCCCTGTTCTAATACGTGATAAAGCTATTTTAGTTTTCCGCTTACTGCAGTATGTTAACATGCTTGCATATTTAGTCATTTGTGATTGCTAATTGCTGATTTGTGTCTAACGCACACATGTACCCCCATGCTCCGTAAGGAACAAACTCGAGACTCCAGTAGCCTGTCATATAAACAAGGCACATTCAGATGCCGGGAAGATGCTCTGTTTTTGTGGCATAGACCACTTAACCATTTGTGTCAGAAAAGGGGACTGGGACAAGCTTCTCCTGCAATGTGAAACAAAGGAGATTTATAAACTTCAGAGCCAGTATCCACGAGGTCTCAATGAGGGCTTCCTATTTTCATCCTTCCTATAATATGGCACCGCGTGTCACAAACATCACTATGAACTATGGTTTCAAATATTGTTTGACTTAACCCTAAACAGCTAAGAGGGCTGATCAAACACGTGCTATCCAACACAGGGTGATCATTTCATGCCCAAATCTTAATTAATGTGGGCCTTTCCACTTCCCACATACCACTTTCTCACAACATGTAGCAACATTGAGGATCACAAAATACACTAACTAGGCACCTATATACCATACCATCAGGGTGTCCTTAGTTATTACAATATTTGGCATAAAACTAACTACCCAATATCTAGTCCCCTTATATGATAAGATATAATAAGGACTAATGTGAGACCCAATTGCTTATTTAAACTACTTAAAAGTGAGAACATAGGATTAAACTCCCATGTAACAATAAGATTAATTTAACATCTTTTTACATGGCTAACTAAGACCTAATCCATACTTACCAGACCCTATATGAATAACTCCTACCCATGTCACACTATATCTCATTATTAGATTAAAGCGTTAATTCTGGTTCCCCCTCCCCCTATCACCAGGGTATAAAAACCTACCTTTACAGAGGGGCGTGACCTCCATTGACAAAGCGCTAATGTGAAACGTACGTCGGGAACGTAGTGACGTCAGACTGTAGGGTTAAATTCATTTTGTAACGTTTGACCAGCAGAGCAGGCGAAGTTGTCATTGGCGCTCCTTCGCAAGTACCGGTGGGTGTCGGGAAGCGTTCAGTCACTGCCCCAACTCCAGCTATCCTGATCAGCATGTCAGACCTATGAGAGATCCTGGGGATATGGAACCCCTGGCAAGACAGCCCTACCAGAAAGCTGCTGAAGCAAATAGCTGTGGACCCGGTGACATCAGAATGCAGGCGTCTCCACTCACCAAGCAGAAAGTTAAAGCTTAGTACAAGGAGAATCGCCAACGCTCAACGCACAAGCACCCCGACGGGTGACGGGAAATGTTTGCTGATGACCCTAGTCCAATATACTCATCTTGCTAACTACCAATATAGTTTGAATGCTCCAAACAGCACTTTTACAACTGCAGTGACAATAAGTCCATTTTAAGGCCCCTGAATATCCCAAAACATTAGCATGTGCTTTTCTTTTGCAAAAAGTGACTGTATACTGGGTTAGGATGGGTGTGGGATAAATATCAGCATCTCCAAACACTTTGTAAACATTGCCATCATTGCAGTGTAAAATACACAATACAAAATACCCTGTCCTCGGGCCGCTTATTGTATAAAACGAAGGATCATATTAACAAATAGACTGTTTCTGATTGAGCAGCCTAAGTGCGTTACAAACACACTCACAATTACTGTGACAATACATGAGGATCTCCCGGTCTCTAGGCAGCTGATTATATGATCCTAAGGGTCATATTAACAAGTAGACCAACTCGTCACAGACAATGACGTCAACGGAGTGGCGACATCCTTCCATACACCCACGGCTCGTATACTGGCGTTTCTTTCCTCTTGTCTATGGCAGTCCAACGTGACCAAACACTGTTTGATAGGAGAGGACAGATCTATACTCCCTAGCTGAGTAACTGGCAGCAATATCTATGCACAACCTCTTGACACGATAGAGACATGCTAATTAATAGCGGATTAGAATATAGTCTGACCTAGTTTATATTTCAATAACGCTAGACTGATGGCAGCTACAACAGCACGCCTTGCGATGTTTCCATGTCTATAGCTCCATTTTAATATCTATTGGGCAGCAATAGTCATATTGTGCATACCTATGAACAATACGATTTGTGGCAATATACCTAGTATTATATCTAGCACTACACACCTTTTGACTATTCAGCTATGAGCATTAACTCTTCATTCAATATATTCAATATCTTCCATCTGCAATACACTTACCCACATGTTGGGATATTGCACTGACTGCCAGTTTAGGGGTTACACATCCATTGTACTCCTATTCGCTCTTCATACAGCCATCCTATTTTGTATGTCGCAGTAAATCTATTGGGGACTATCATATACACCTGGACCAAACATTTATGTTCCTATGAGATGTTAGATACTAATACCCCTATCTACACTTACTCCTCTACAGGGAATTTTATATACTTGTATTATTCACTGTATTTAGCCTATCACAATGTGTTTATATTTAGATGTAATAAAACTTTATTATGTTCGTTTTTAATATTCTGATCCTTACGGTCAATTCGACTGCCGTCACATATAAACTATCTGGTGGGCCATTGCTGTCCTATAGACTTATAAATACGCATTGAGTGCAGTAATTGGGGATTCTTTCGATCCTACTTTGATCAATTCTGTATGGTTTTAACTATCACCTATTTTATGCTGATTCCATTTACCCCTATAATTTTATATCGATTTGTATAAATAAAGCTAAGTTTTTATTACTCAGCTGGTGACTTATTTCTACCTGTTCAGGGGTAACCAGTCATACCTACCTTTATTAAACTCTGAGTGCTAGTCACACCTATCACTTACATTTCTGCATGACCTTAATTCTACTATTGAGGTATCTAGTGAATGCACATAACTGGGTTTTCCAGTTTCCCTCCTCTGGAGAAAAACACTTCTCCTTTTTGCTAATGCACATTATTCCTTCCCTTTCTTCCTTTTTGAAACTACTACTTCTGTTTTGATATGTTGCAAGCACAGGCTCTTGGTGTTCTTGGAGTTCATTAATTGGAGACACTGAGTGCCAGAGAGCTGTGCTTCCTCTTGGGGCATTGGATTTTAAAATCTTTCTGTTTCTATGTTTTGTCTTCCTTTTTCATGTCCCTAACAACAGTGTAAATTTATAGGACAACAACAGAATGTTGTCATGTTTTCTCCCATGAAGAGCATAACATTAACTGTATCGGGCAATAGTGATAATGAGATGCGCG
This sequence comes from Ascaphus truei, assembly GCA_036426205.1. Classification (NCBI taxonomy): domain Eukaryota; kingdom Metazoa; phylum Chordata; class Amphibia; order Anura; family Ascaphidae; genus Ascaphus; species Ascaphus truei. The sequence continues at coordinate 55,778 of WSYH01000576.1, forward strand.
TTATATGCAAGTGAGGCCTTATCATAACATTGCATATGTTGTTAAAGTACATTTAACTTGACGTGAAGATTAGTTCAGTCATATCTAAACCTGCCATTGCTCGCATGCAGACCCTGGAATGGGGCTTTTAAAGGGTCTGGATGGGTGAAAATCCACTGTCCGTTATGCTTTAAATAACATTGCATTATATCCCTTTCTTCACTTCTCACTAACTTGAGTTAACTCCTATTCCAGGGCCGGGATCGGAGAAACGCAAAGACGCGCATAACGTTAGGGGCAGATAGCACAACATTATACTACAGTAACATGACACTCGGCCTATGCATAGGAGATGCAGTTGGACATTGACATTGTTTATGCATATACCTGTACAGACGTAGCAGTCATTAATGTTCCCGCTGGCACGTTGTAGCGGGGGGGAGGGGGAGAGAGACGCCATTGGGTTTGAATTTATTAATGCATGAAAAAGGGTTGGGGCAATACCGCCTGCTACATCTCTAATTAGCTTTGAGGATGACACCATGTTAAGTGCACAATAAAAAAACATGTCGCACTCAGAGACAATGATCGAAAGATATTGCTTACCAATAATGCAAAATGTTATTGATGCAGAGCGATATACACAAACAGACGCACAACGTTTCGGAATGGACCTTCGTCATGTAAAGAAAGTAGTGACAACATAGTCCAAAGAAATACCCAACACCCCAATGTAAAAACACTCCCAGTTCCAGTATAGCACTACAAATACGAATGTATTCAAGTTGTCATAACAAATTAGCATATACCCGACGTAATCAGTATATCTGTTAGTCTTTGCTAAACATATATTCCACTTTGTATAGTACGGAACGTACATATAGTCACTGCTAGAAGAGCAACCTGGAACAGGAGGGAATGCGCCACCAGTATAAAGGAATATTTTTTCAAAACAAATTTAAACAGCAGTACGAAAAGTGGGGGGCGTGGGAGATTTGTCTGGGGTGGCGCGGGCGGGTGCAGAGGTCCCACGCTCCTCCCCAAGACATTTAAATTAATTGCCGGGGATTGCGTGAGGCCTCTGCAACAGTAACACTTACCGGGATTCAGACGTGTCTCCATGGCAACGCGGTGGGGTCATGTGTCATCACCGGCCCCGGAGCATCATTTCACGCAGCTGCCAGGTAGGAGAGGGGGCGCGATACCGAGGCAGGCCAGGCAGGGGGGCACAGCATCAAAACTTTGCGCTCCCCTGGTGTAACGGACCCAACTCTTAAAGTCATATACAATGTTTACGGTTTTTAGCCAGAAACAGATATACGCACTCGGTTAAGTGAAAATGGGTCTATCAGGCACCAAAAACATAAATTGTAAACTCTACGGGGCAGGGACTGTGTCTGCAAAATGTCTCTGTAAAGCGCTACGTAAAACTAGCAGCGCTGTACAAGAACAAACAATTATTATTATTGGTACCTCCCTTTAAGTGATATACAGGTAATAAATATTGTAAACAGTGTCATTTTCTATATAATTTTGGAGTTACTTGTTTTTTTTATATAATAAAAATATTAAGTGAATGTGTGATTAATACATTTATATATCCATACAAATGTATACAACAAGCGACAGAAAAGCCCAATGCTACATCCAATATGACAAAAATACACAGTAAAATACTTATATATTCTCTTGAAAAAGGGTCATTTAGTTTAACACTTCGGCCAAAGCGTTGTAAGCCCATCAGCCACGACAAGGCAGACCCAGTTCACAGGTCCTAACACTGCCAGATAAAATACTATGCAGTGTGCAGCGCACAGCAGGAAAAATGAAAGAGCAGCAGGTCTGGGAAAAATCATACTCTTTAATGGGAAGCCATAAAATAGAGGGATGCAACCCTTCTATGCGTTTCGTGCAGGTTATGCACTTTATCAAGAAGTGTCATACATAATCCACAGAACATTTAAATACAGCTGACTGCCGTTTTGGCGCCAAAACCAATGACGTCACAAATTAGCATAAACCAATGGGCATCACCCCCCTGACTCACGTGCCGCAAAATCAGGCTGCGGGGAGAGCCCCCTCCAAAATGCTTGGCCAATCCACAGCCCGAGGGAGCTATACTCACCTGTTGCTTGTGGTAGTAATAGCCAAGCACAGTAAAGGACTCCACTCCGTCCCGTCGGCTCGCGCATGCGCAGATGGCCGAAGCACTACCAACAGCCTCCCATGCTGACAGCATGCGCGCGCATATCCCACACACCGCACCAGATGGCAGACTGGTGAATAAAAACGCACGCAGCTCCCCAGCACTAGAAGCTATGGGAGAGTAACCATGGTCACAAAAAAAGCACAACAACATTCAGCAGTCAGCCACACAATACATACATAAGATAAACAACTATCTAATGAAGAAAACAATTTAAAAAGTATATTCCTATACATAATGTAAAAACATATATGCAACCCCCTTGATGAAACAGAGGTCATAAATCATATTAATGCTTGTAGATATAATGTATTAATAAATGGAGGTATAAATATATTACCCTGAAAGGAGTAAAGAAAACATTGATATCTATTACATCATATTTAGATGAGCAGTGGAGATGGCTACCATCAGGATCTTAATATTACATTATTTTCAAATCCACAATGTCTCAGACTTGTGGAATCAATATATGCAGTGTTCAAAATAATTCTGCATGTATGTTATTTACTATCCACATCAAGATGCCACATAACAAAGATATGACTGAAACCAACACAGTAAGAAATATGTGCATCATATTGAGACATAAGTAGTAGCAGTATTTGAATCACTATCTTAATCATATGATAAATACATAACATCTATCTGCAATGATATTGGTATATGTCTAAAAAGATGCACAATATTAATAAGGCAATGTATCACATAAAATCAATATAGATTAAAATAAAACATTACATCATAATTATCCCAATAACACTTAGATCCATAGAGTCCAAAATAAACCTTCAAAGTCACTACATTAGTAGAATACAGGCATACCCCGCATTAACGTACGCAATGGGACCGGAGCATGTATGTAAAGTGAAAATGTACTTAAAGTGAAGCATTCCCTTTTGCCCACTGTTGATGCATGTACTGTACTGCAATTGTCATATACGTGCATAACTGATGTAAATAATGCATGTGTAACAGGATCTGTAGTCTCTCCGCTTGTGCACAGCTTCGGTACAGGTATGGAGCCAGTATTGCTGTTCAGGACGTGATGACAGGCGCATGCGTGAGCTGCTGTTTGCCTATTGAGCGAAATGTACTTACTCGCGAGTGTACTTAAAGTGAGTGTCCTTAAAGCGGGGTATGCCTGTAAATGGTATAACGATTCATATATTTGGTTTAAGACAGTAGAAAAATCCATTTTGAAAAATACGTATTAAGAAAATGGCGATCTATTTTAGAAAATGATTAATATTCCATTCAATATTAATCCCATCAGGGAATCGAGTTTTTAACATAAAAATCCAATGCCATCTGGTGCGGTGTGTGGGATATGCGCGCGCATTCTGTCAGCATGGGAGGCAGTTGGTAGTGCCTCGGCCATCTGCGCATGCGCGAGCCGATGGGACGGAGGGGAGTCCTTTACTGTGCTTGGCTATTACTACCACAAGCAACAGGTGAGTATAGCTCCCTGGGGCTGTGCATTGGCCAGGCATTTTGGTAGGGGCTCTCCCTGCAGTCTGATTTTGCGGCGCGTGAGTCAGGGGGGCGATGCCCATTGTGACGTCATTGGTTTTGGCGTCAAAACGGCAGTTGGCTGTATTTAAATGTTCTATGGACTATGTATGCCACTTCTTGATAAAGTGCATAACCTGCACGAAACGCGTAGAAGGGTTGCATCCCTCTATTTTATGGCTTCCCATTAAAGAGAGTGTTTTTTCCAGACCTGCTTCTCTTTCATTTTTCCTGCTGTGCGCTGCACACACACTGCATTGGATTCTCCTGACCTGGATAAAGCTGCACGCTTTGGGGAGAGCTGCTGGGGATTCATGAGTACTCATACCTGGGGCCAACCCAATGAGGAGGGGGAAAGTGTTTCTGTATACTGACCCCCACTTTCAGGGTGTACTAGAGCCCCTTTTATAGGTTTAGTACATTGGTCATTATTTATCAGTTATTACCCAGTTTTGCTCTTTTCCTCTTAATGTATGGATATATTTCAACATAGGTTCAAGTATTTTGAGCACCATCCTTCAATCACATGTACAGATAAAATACTAATATACCCCTATATAGAGAGAGAAAGAAATGTGCACCGTCCCAACAAGCTTCTACTAGTATCCCAAACGTAGATAGTGTTTCATCTGTTGCTCGATATCCTCCCATGATCGGCGGGGTAAACTACGGCATATATCAAAACAAAAATAGAGTGCAAAAAGGAGAACACAATCAATTTCAATATTATAAAATGTATGTAAAAAATAAACAAGATAAACACTTACATATAAAATGGGGTCATATGGATACTTCCATCTCATACACCTGAGTACAGGCACAACCAAAGAGGATCAGGTCCTAAGATGACTAGGTCCTACAATCCCAGACAGTCCTTCATGGGAAATAGGATGTCCGACCGGCAAGTTGTTAAAGCAGTCGAATTTGGCATCCTCGTGGATGGGGAGGGATGTCTGCATCAAGCGTTCGTCGTCACAGCGTCTGACGTTGTTGCGTGATGAGCTAAACCTCAGTGCGTTTCATGTCAAATTACACTTTATCAGGGGGTTGGGCAACAGATCCTTGGGCTAACCTTTAACTGCCCAAAGAAGAATTCCCTCCTACCAATTAGGATCCGGATCGGGACAAATTAACCTTCCAATTATCGTGAATACATGGATCTACCTCAAACGAACACACATTTAACATTAACCTATTGTAAACAAAAGCACGTAACAGTGAGAACATAAAGCACATTAAAACCTCATTAGAAACAAATAAATGACATTGAATATTACATACCAAAGCAACATATTATACAATATCAGCATAATACTGTCACGGACATGCTCGCCACAACCCGGGACCGGACCGCGGGGCTGAGCATGGGGTGCATATACACCGACCTTAGGCCACAGAGTCAGGTCCGGAGTGCGGATTCCGTGTTCAAACGTAGCCGGTTCAGGTTTGGAGAAGGCAGAGTAATCCGTGGACAAAGGGTACAGTTAGTTAATGGACAAAAAAAACACTACGAAAGATCAATGCGATAAATACAAATATTGTATAACCTGAGGGGGTCGAACCAATATGAATATTATCTGGACAACATGTACCTACCTGAGAAATGTTTAAGTGAATGTCAAAAATGTATTGTAACAAAATGTATATGTATGCAATCATCTCAATAAAAAAATATATTTTTTTTTATAAAAAGGGAGGTACCAATGGCAATCTAATTTGCATAAGGCAGGAAACGGAATAGATTTGGGATTGGTGGATGATTACATAAAGAGGTTTGATCACACGGCTAGTTTTATTGCACTCGAGGAAGGGATAATCCGCCACGCGTTGAGCTCTGACGATCTTTTGTATATTCAATAAATGGTCTAAAAGACCCTTTTACACTTAACCGAGTGTGTATATCTATTTCTGGATAAAAAACTTTATGCAGTTATGGTTCATGGGCGATCCCGTCATACAGATACTCCGCACTGGGAGAAATACCTTTTGGAAATCTTTCTCTTCAAAAGAAATCTTCACGTGAGTTCAGTGCAAGTAGTATATAATTTTCCCAACTCTTAGCAAAGCCAAATACAATGTTTCATAGGCTGTAATACAATTTATCCTTTAAAATGTCCCAATCCGATGTTACAAATATGAATACAAGTGTTAATCGTAACAAAATAAATCTCATGTAACTACCCTGTGCGATACCTAATCGTATAAAGGGTCTGGTTGATCTTCTCCTCTATGTGTTTAAACACTGGAGCACAGGGAGAAGTTGTGACTCTAACTGGATGAGGTTATGTGATGGGAGAGGCAATCGACACATATTAATAAAGGTTAAGCCCAGCCCATCTGATGGATGTACAGGATCAGCCTGTACACACATCTGCCTGTTGCTCATGTGGCCAGATTATTGTGTTAACCCTAGCAATGTATAGGGAAGCTTTTATTGGTTGTATACTGTGCTTGTTGTATACTGTAAAATGTATTCCATTGTTCCCTGTGTATTCTAGGCTGGTAATACTTACCCAGCCTGCACACCCTGGAATCGGGGTTTAGCTGGTTCCACGAGGGGGTTGAGGACAAAGGCGAGTGGGGATGAGCAATTCCCTTATCTGGGACATGATGGTCTGAATAGCGGAGCCATTGTCTGCCCAGATAGGCACCTCTGTATCAGAGCGACACTGAGAACAGGGGGATGTAGGTGCTGTTCTCATTGGTCGGTTTGTAATGCCCGCCCTCCTTGCCTTGGGCTACGGCCCCAGTGAGTGTGTCCCGCGCGGCAGAGTGCCTGGCAGCACTCGTTCCCTCCACCTGAGCAATCTGAAGGACTTCAGATCACTCGCGATGGAGTGGTGTGGTGGGGGCGCGGCATGATGTCACACGGCTGTTCCGCCCTCATTGGCTGAACCTCCGCCATGACTTGGCCATCGCTCTGCCGCGCGCCAAAAGACGCAAATCTTCTGCAGGCGTGCGCAGGTAGTGACTGGGGCCGGCTCCATAGCGAGCTGTGTCTTGTTCGCGCTGTGCACGCCGTAGCACGCGCAGCCACGTGCAGTGGGGATGAGGCCTTGGCCTCCGTGTCACATCCCAGCCTGGACTAGCCAACACAGGTGAGCCCTCGCGCTGATTTGGCCCAACGCACAGCATCCGTGCCTTGCTTGGTCCCTGCCCAGTTCTCCATATTTCTTTATGAAGAGGGGGACTCTAGAAAGCAGCGGCCGGTCTGAGTTCCACAGATCTTTCCTGGGCTGGAATGCAAACAGATTAAGTGGGAGGATCTGAGGACGTGCCAGAGACACCCGAAGTCGAGGCTGCTACGCTGAGCAGGAAATTCAAACTAGCTCTGTCACAACTTTCACCCAGCGCTGCCTGGGGACTCTGGGCATCCTACAGAAGTGGAAGCTGCTCTGGGGAAGTCATCGCATTGGTGACTATAATTCCCTCTGAATTGCTGTGAGTATAGCTCTGTTAAGTGACTGTGTTGTTTCTATTGGCTCCGGCACAAATAAACACCCGTTTATTTGATCTGTGTCCGTGTCTGGTGCTTGATCCTTTTAAAGATTCCTGGTCCCGTTACAGGTTACATACATGTATTGGCCAGCAAAGGAATCCCGTGGTGGTATAGGAGAAGCAAGAAAATTCTGAGATCGGTATTCATTAAACAGGACTAGTTGGACCTATTCACTATTCAGTGTATTCACTTAGTGCACATTGCTATTTTTTTGACGCTGTTAACTCGAGGACATGATGGCTGTTACTGTTTTTATTTTCTTTCCTGCTGCTGTTTTAGTTGGTTCCACGAGGTGGTGATATGTAACTTTATATGCACAGTGCTACTGAAAATTCTGTGTCCTTTTTACAAAGGCCTTATGCTTGAAAGCACATTTTTGCTGCAAATGAATTCCTAAAGCAGCAATCTCCGCCGATAGCAATTTTTTCCTCCATAATTGATCACATTTTTAAGAGATCTTTCTAGGCCTTTGCAATGCTGTTTTTTTATTCTTAAAATCCGATGCTACGTTAAGGAGATTTGGTTTAACTCCTGCAGCGTACAACATACGTCATAAAAGCCTGCACCTGGAGGCCCTTGTGATGTGCGTTGTATGCCCTGCACTTCCCTCCCTTCTCCTCCAGCTGGCAGGGCTTTAAATCGGCTCCTGCCGGTTAGAGCATCTCATATACCAATCAAGGAAGTGTAAAGGAGATTAAATAACCCAGATTATGAAGCGTGAGCTGGGTTATTTCTCATTTTAAAATAATAATTAAAAAATCATCTATATCTGCTTATATGGAAGTATTTTTATGCTGGCGAGTACCTTTTGCATTTAGCCTTTAAAAATTCAGGTGTGGGGAGCCTTGCACGGTCTTACTAAGTTGGGGCTTCCTTTTCCCAAGATAGTATATAGAGCAGGGATAGAGAAATCCTGGGCTCCTAAAAAAAAAAAAAACCCTGGTGCCTGTGATGTGCGCAGTGATGACTGACCTGTTCATCACCGCTGTGCTCCCAAGCATCATCAAAGCCGGATCGCGTATCCGCACGAGCAGCCGGCAAGTGGCTATCATTCATGCGCGGTCGGCAAGCGCTCTTCCTGCATGCGCTGTCGGTGCTCGCCAGGGGGATCCAAGAACAAGGACAGCACCCGAAAAAGTTGGGACAGAGCCCTAAATACCGGGACTGTCCTGGCTAAACCGGGACATCTGGTCACCCTATCTGCACGGGACCGCTACATTGCCTAGACAGGTAAATTTTCCGCAGGACATTGTGCCCAGCACATTTTGCGCGCAGCCATGAAAAACTCAGGTGTGAAGAGCCTTATGCATTCTTATTGATTTTTTGCCAAAATTGGACGTAAAGCTATATATTTATATATTTGGTATTGATGTACTCAGAAGACCCAAGAGCAATACCATTTTGTATTTATAACATTATGCTGATATGATACAGATTTGACCCCAAGAGAGTCAGAAAGAAACACCCTAATGATTGCACTTGAATGCCGGTATTGGTTTTGGTGTAAGGCAAAAGGGTGACCCATCAACTAATACCTCTTTCTGGTCAATCTATTAACCACTATGGGATCAGTAATAATGAACAAAATGATAAAATTTTATTACATCAATATATATTTACACAAACACAATGAACTATTAGAATAAATCAATACAATTCCTTGTAGTGGAGTAGAATGTAGAATATGTATATTGTCTTGTTAGTTAGTTCTGTCCTAATATGTAGTCTACTGGGCAGAAATCTACATTCGTGGTCGTGTAATTAGCAGTGTATTCGCCGTAAGTGTGGTATCAAAATGTGCCAAACCCTACATGTATTTATACGTGGGTGTCGTGATCAGTGTTTGCCTTACACCAATAGTATAATACAAGTCTGTGATCCTGCTTACTGCATAGATAGATGTATCAATACCTGTATATAAGAACAGACGTTCTAGTGTTATGTTCAGGATTTCTATACAGGCATACTGAGGGTGGACAGAATATCTTGGATGCCTATTGGATGATTAATGCCTCGAAAAAATATCTTGTTCGTTCCTAGAGTATAGCTATGCAATGGGCATCTGTAGGTATCCAAACAATAGTATCATGCTGTATCGTATTTGAACCACTTAAACACACATAATCTATTACAAATGTATCTCCTAGTGTTGTGGCTATAAGATATCAATGAGACCTGCTGATCACAATATTTTTCATATCCTCAGTACACAGAATAGTTAGCTTGCTGCAAGTATAGGAGTAGCAAAAAGACACATGACCTAATGCAAATAAATCTCCTGTTGCTGTAACTATAAGGTGTCAACAAAGGCAGCTGATCACAACATGGTATCTATTGCACATAACCTGAATCCAATACCCGGCAACACCATATACTGTACAACCTTGTACAAATGAACTCTGGTACTCAGTAGTCCGTGCTAACAAGGGTTACAGCAAACCCACAATGGAGTGTTAAAACCAGTATATGAGTCGTATCTTGCGGGTGATGGTGCGAATAAACTGCAGCATGACCACGTCTACTCTCTGACGTCACAGCTGCGACGTCCTACTTCTCCCTTCTCCAACATATGTTTAGCATGTCCCCCATGCTTATTCAGGGGGGTGGAGTCAATTATTACCTTCCCCAAGGTAAGTATTTAAGACCACAGTGAAGGGGGCTGGTTACCCTATTGACCAATAGTGACGGAATATCTTTTAATAGCCCTATCAGATCGAGAATAAATTTCACAGACAAAAACAATGTTAATTAACATGTCTGTATCTATCACTACAAAGTACTCTCAATGTATCTATGTATTAAAGATATAAATACATACTTGTCTATGATTGTTGTGAAAATGTATATATATACATCACTTTTTTTTACCCACCATAACTTTATTAAGTGTGGTCAAACCTATCCCTGCTTCATTTTGCAAAGCCGGTATAACCAACCCCACACTGATGAGACCCATTATGGTCGAAACAGCTGTCTGTGGGTGGGTTTACTGGCTATGCATCTTAACCCAGACTGTGCTCAAAGCTGTGAAATGCAGCAAGCTTAAGCCTATAGGGGACCGTGTTAAATGGTTTTGAAGCAAAAGGTGGCACTGTGTGCTCATTTGCATTTCATTTCCCAGAATCCCTTACTGCAGTGAAAGTGCTGTGTGCTGGGTGATAATGGTGAAAGGCAGGGTTGCAGACCTGTCTAAGACATGCAAATGAGCATACAGTAATATTTCCATTTGCTATATGCTTTACTGTGGAGGGTTTTTGTCACTTTTTTTTTTTACCCACCATAAACTGAAATCAGGGGACACAGGGCATTCATATTTAGTATTTATTTTAATTACATTAATTTGGTGATAATATTTGGAAAAGTTTACTCATGACATATAGTCACATTACATGCAATGCACACCAGAAAGATACAAATGAAAAGCTCAAATTGTGCTGAGAAAAACAATATATCGTTTTTATACTGAAGGGATTAAATATCCAGGACACCAAAATAAAGCTCTCCCCAGAGCCCAGTGCAGTCTGAAAGGGACCGTGCTGACCGAAGATGCCTAAAAAAAAAATTATGATTTTTAACACTCACACAGAAAACAGTTAAACTTATATTGGCTTCTGGGGGCATTCACACAAAAGCTGCAGATTGTGGTGAGGATTCTACAAGGAGGAGTCCTGGCAGCAGCAGCAATGGAGTTTAATTTGAGGTTGCTTAAAGAAAAATACAGCAATTAAATTCCTGGGAAAAAATTCAATCACTAACAGGAATGCATAACAAGATATGGGTTGTGTAAAATATAAGGCATTTGCACCTATCAGTATGCATGCTGAGATGTGTATAAATATTGGTTCCGATCTGGTCACAATGGTCTATTAATGTATATAACCTAAAGTATATAAACCAAAATGTACTCCTTTTTATTATTGTACTCCTTTTTATTTTATTATTTTGCGGGGGGGAATGAAATGTTATTCTTTTTAACCGGGATCCTGAATGTTACTCAATTATTTATTTATTTTTTTTGGGGGGGGGAAATACAGAACAGAGATCGGGGAACTCAAGGGCAAAATAATACACAGGCGAATAATATAAATACATACACGCATACGTATTGAGAAATAATTATTGTTGTCGGCCCCTTATAGTGAGGTCTGGTATGCACATCATACAAACAAGAGGCAGACCAAAGGCAGGTTTAAAACTGATAGGTGGAGAGGGGGGAGGGAGGTCTTGGTCACCTCCAGGTCATTTATATCTTTGTGAATCATTCCTTCAGTCCCTTAAAACATCCTCTACCTTTGCAAAGGGGGAGTTTTATCACAAGGAGGTCTATATCGTAGCCAAGTCTGCAGCTGGGCCCTGTCTTCCCTAAGAACTTAACCATGGTTCCCACACAAGCGCATATTTGTTGCATTTCTCTCTTTAAATGGCTGTGAGTTTTTCCATAGCTGAGACATGCCAAATCCTTAGTTTGATATGATTTATAGACAGGGCTTTCCTTTTTTTCCACGCTGCTGCGATACAGCACCTTGCTGCAGATAGCACTTGGGTAGCAAGCTTTAAGTGATGTTTGGATATACTGTATTAGGAATTGGTTTGCCCAATAATGCGCTCCATATGTCCTGTCTAATGTTTAAATTCATTAGAGAATTTAGGAACCTAAATATCTGTCTGCAGAATGGAACCAACACAGGGCAGCACCACCAAATGTGGGTTAAGGACCCATTTTGGCAGTATCCTCTGAAAGAAGTGGGGGAGTGGGACTTGCTGGCCTTTGAGTGCTTCTGTCAGCGATTTCAGGTTTGTTCTTCTTTGGAAAGTTGTAGTCGACTGGTCCGGAACAAGCTGCAGTTTGACCTCTTCAAACTCAATTGATTCCCAATTCTGTTCCGCCGTCATGATATGCTCCTTGACTTTATAGTAATTGAGTCTTAGAATTGTATCTCTCGGCCAGGCATGATTTGGCGTTTGCAGCCTCAGGGCTCTGTGGCCCCCTATCCAGTAGCAACTGAGTTTTGCAGGTCTGGGCACCGGAAGAGAAACAAGCACGTGAGGTAGTCCCAGAGGTCTTCGACCGCTTCGTGATACCCCTCTCATCCGATTATTATTCCGACTGAGCCAGTCACAGTGGTGGGTGGTACTTCGGCTTGGCGCCGAAAGCTTGCAACTAGGTTTGAAGAAAATAGCTTGCTATTTTGCAGCAAGCCCACACTGTCCAGTTTTTTAGTCAGGAACACCATTTTGAGTATATAGAACGTGCGGTGCGCTCCAAGTTCGGGATCAACCATTTTGAGCAACAGACAAATTGTCCATGAGGGGAAAAGGTACACAGGGTCCCTGGCGACGGCCGTCCCTAGCATATTTTGGAACACCACACCTCTGGAATGCCCTTCCCCTCAGTACCCGACTAGCACCCTCTCTATCCACCTTTAAGACCCACCTTAAGACACACTTGCTTAAAGAAGCATATGAATAGCACTGTGGATATTCTAAACACGATACATAATGCTTGGCCCCCTGCAGACGCACTTACCAGAACTCCCTCCTACTGTCTCTATACGTTCTCCCTACCTACCAATTAGACTGTAAGCTCCTTGGGGCAGGGACTCCTCTTCCGAAATGTTACTTTTATGTCTAAAGCACTTATTCCCATGATCTGTTATTTATATTATCTGTTATTTATTTGATTACCACATGTATTACTACTGTGAAGCGCTATGTACACTAATGGCGCTATATAAATAAAGACATACAATACAATACAATAAAGATGGTGAGGATTACCACGCTCCCTGGATTTCCCATCAGGGTGCCCCAACACACTATTCTGTTTACAGAAAGATACACGCTCTCTGAATTTCCCATCAGGGTGCACCCCAATAGTCTCTGGGTGTTTACGAAGGGTGTCCACGCTCCCTGGAGTAGCCTCTGGATGCGCCCCAAATAGTCTCTTTTCCCGGTAAGGGTCTAGGTAACCCCCACCCTCCTGTAGCCTCAGAGAGAGGTTCCCCCCTTCCTTATCTGGCTGCTGCACTTAAAAGCCTGCCATGTTGCTGCATCTCAGTAGCACCTCCAATTGTAGCGCTGCCTCCCCACCCCCTTTGGGAGATCTGGCCTTTGCTGCGGGTGGTGTGGTGCTTCATACCTTTTAGGTTCCAGGACATGCTGAGGGTCCGTGTTGGTATGGGGAAACAGGACAGGCTTTCGGTTGTCTTCAGGCTGGATTCTTATCTGGTGCAACCCCTCCATTCACAGCAGGCTCCAGGTGTACTGGAGACAGTCTCCACTGTGAAACATCTCTCATACCCCTACTCAATAGACTGAGACTTAGGCAGGAGTATATAAAACAAAAGGGCTTCTTTATTCCTCCACTGCAGATGTTATACAACAGAGGCAGTATACTTTCTCAAGCCCCCAGGCTTCTGGATGGTGCTTACGCCTCCTGGCAGAATTGAGGCCTCCCAAGCCTGCTGGGTATTCTCTTCAGCCCCCCTTGAGGGAGAGACTTGGACTCACTATAATTTGGAATGGCTTCCTCCCTAGTGCAGAGGGGGAGGACACAAGGTCTGCACCCGGATTAGCTGCACACAGACCAATTTCCACCTCCAACCCTGTCACTCAGGGAGGCTGCCTGAGGGTGGGGAAACCCAAGATGATGGCCTGCCACAGCCTGCAGCTTCCAGAACTTACATGACAGGGGGGGGCAGAAGTATATCCAGAACCAGCCATGGTTGATAAAGTCCCCTAGGAGGGATGAAACGTGGTGTTTTTGTGCTGAATACATTTTTCTAAAGAAATCCGAAGTTGCCCTGGATCTTTCTACTTTCTGCACTTGAAAGGGGACATCTGTGAGTGATTGGTAGACAGGGTTATATTTATTAACTTGTTTGTACTGCTAAATCTGAGAAACGGCTTGTGACGACTGTTCAGTAAATCAAACATTCCCATGTAAGATGTATTTATAGTAGTCTAATAGAAATGTTGCCACTGAGTTGTGGACTGGTTTCTGAGCTATAATAAGTATCCTGCCATGTTCTCAGACCTATACGTGGTAGCATGCACTATAGAACATAATCAAAAACAGATTTTATTTAATATGTCTTTTATGAGAGCTGGGAAAGAATAAAGTGCCATGTGAGAAAATAGCACAGCAATGCTCATTTCCAACTGCATGTCTGGTTTTGATGCCAAATAGAAAATGGTGTTATAGAGATTATTTAGCAATGATTCAAACATTTTGAGCACTTTCACATGTCTGTGACCGGCCCACAAACCTGCCTTACCCCATAATGACATCGTGTACCCTACATCAGCAAATTATTCTGGCCAACCACATGCACAGCGTGTCACTTTTTACCTCTTATCCACTTTAGCGTAGATTCTTATAGGCTTATGTCTGCTTTTTTTTATACAGCTTTAAAGCAAAACCTGGGTTAAAGAACTGCATTGCCAGTAAACCTACTTACAGACAGCCATTTTGACCGTCTGGGTCTCATCAGGTACACAATACAATTGCCATTTTGTTTTTAAAAGAGCATGTTTCACTGCAGAGCTCGGAGCTGCAGATCAGTATTGTGTTGACTCTTCCTTTTGGGGATTTACTTTTAAAAAGATTGCGTCTCTGAAGGTAAAATAATGATTTGAGAAGATGAATTATCGACATTATATTTATTTCAATACATAGCCTAAGTGTAGGAATTTTTACCTAATGTAAATACTCGGTTGTGCTCTGCTTAGACGTTTTTTTTGTGCAACAATAGACACATGTACAGCACTTTATGCTGTGAAGCTTCTTGTAGCTTTACGCTGTGAAGCGTTTAGGTCCATTGAAATGAATAGGCAGCTATTTACATAGCATATTGAATAAGGGCCTTCAATGTCTTGCTTACAAGTTGGTCAGCCAATTTCCACTATCGGCATCTTGGATCTGACTTCACACTGCTGACTGATGTATGCCAGAAAGTGGCCTGTGAAAAGTACTTTTTGATTTATCTCGAAGGTCAACAACTATAATCTTGGGATATAAATGTGTATATTGTACAGAAAGACAAAAAAAAAAGTGCTATGATAAAGTGAGAGGAATTGTAAAAATAAAATACTGTGTGAAGTTGTAGTCAGTATTTATAGATTGCATTGTTGCAGGACACATTATACAATTTTGTAGCCGATTACACTAATAAGTTGGTTGTTCAACATGGAAAAAGAACAGCTAAAATATATTTTGCTGCTGTGTAAAGACCTATTGTATGTAGCCCCCCTCCGGGGACTACTAATTTGTGTAAGTGGTTAACCGGGTGGGATCACTCTGGTATTGCCTCTCCCCATCATGTGATGTAGGATGTCTTGTGACCAGTAATGTCACCATAGCAAGATAGGTGTGTGTGTGTTATATGTTTACTAGGGTGTGGACTCTATATACATATAGCTGCTTGTGTACTGTATTTAGGTTTATCCATTATTACCAACACTATTAGTCCACTTATCCATCTACACCCCACATACCACCATCTGTATTGACATACAAAGCTCACATTCTCAATCATAGAAATAGCACTCTCATCTATGTAGGATCAGATGTCTGACGACTAAAAGATTATATTTAAGTGGCTATTTCCACAGTAAATTCAATAGTATAACTGTTGTATTCAAAGAGTGTTCAATAGCCACTATCATTTTCAACACTAGCGTCTAGATCAAGCACACTGACGCCTCCGTTTATTCATTTTTAATTTGTTTTAATCATTTGGTACGTTGCTTACTTCACTACAACTATATTTTAACTAGTTTAAATAAAATGTATTTTTAACTTGGCAGGGGTATCTCTTCAGTGCGACATAATAGGGAGCTTTTCTTTCCTCTGTCTACAGACTCCGTGGTATAGTAGCAATGTTTCTGCGTGAATGCAACCTTTCATTGGTTTCAAGAAATGTAATTCATGGCTAGTTATAGTCTTCTACAGGAAGATAATTTGTGGTGGACAGATCCTTGAGTTGTGCGTGCCTCTCACTCAGTCAGCGGGATCCCTAATGCTCCACTGTAGTGCCCGGCCGTCACACTCTGCCTGGGAAGTCACCGTGATCCGGTGCTATCCACTTTAATGGCTGTAGCATTCAGCACTCACCCTGGATAGACCAAGGAGCTTGTACAATCTTTGGTATAACTTGCTGCTTTTCGCACCCAAAGCTGGGATGTTTTTTATAAAGGCCTTTAGGGGAAAGCATTTTTAATTTGAAAATCATGCGTGCCTCCAATTGAAGTAGGAATGTGTCCCTGTCCTCCCCTCTACCCGGTCGGGGGACTTGTGCAATTGGCCAGCATCTCAGAGTGGTCAGTCCGTATTCTCTTTCACAGAAATGGCGAGTCACGGTTTGACATTTGAATTCTTCAATATTGAAAGTGTTATTGAGGGCTATGCGTGTAGCAGATCTGTGTAGCTGAATGCGCTCCTTCAGCATCCCGGCATTTGATAAAATATACAATGTGTTGTTTCACAGTTGATAAAGTCATGTAACTCCCTGAAGAAGGTCCCGGTCAGTCACGGGAGACCAGTACTTTTTACAACGAAACCACCGGGATCACTAGCACCAGACGGGACACCGTTGAATAAAATGAGGTTTATTCTGGCAAGCCAGCAGACAAAACAAAATACACAATCACAAGATACAATACCAACTGGGGACCTTGGGAGTAGACTCTAGCCTCGCTAGGTGCAGGGGCCTGCTTCAAGTAGGCTTGCCCTGTCCACTTCTCGTCCTGGATCTCGAAGTGCTGAACCCACAGCAGCCACTCTGAAAATATTCCGCCAGTTGAACACCGTCAAACTCCACACACTGTCTAGTACAGCGGTGCGCAAACTGGGGGGCGCGACCCCCAGGGGGGCACGAGACTGCCAGCGGGGGGGGCGCGGGGTTTACAGAGGCCCCGCGCGCTTCCCGAAGGCACTTAAATTAAGTGCCGGGGGAGCTGCAGGGACTCTGTAAACCTTCACTTACCTAGGCTCCGGCGGCTTCCTTCCTGCGTCGCCATGGCAACGCGGCATCAAAATGACGCAGCGAGGTCATGTGACGTCATGACGCCGGAGCGCAGGTGAGTGGGGGTTAGGAGGGGCGCGGAAGTGAGGGGACCGCCGGTAGGGGGGCGCAGGGAAAAAAGTTTGCGCCCCCCTGATCTAGTACACTGATCAGCAGCGCTCCTTACAAACTAACCGCAAGAAGTTGATAATGCGCATGTGCTGCCTCAATCGTGACCTCCTGACGAAGCATTGCTTGCGAAACCGGTAGGGGTCACGAGAGGCAGCTTTGCGCCGTCTCCCTATGTCTGGAACGAGATCCTAGGAAGTGGTTGCAGAGAGGTTATTCTGCCGTGTGTTCGTGTGTCCGGACAGTATTGCGTCCACACTGAGCCCCTGCTGCCACTTCTTGCGGTTAGTTTCGTTCCCCTCAATTAGGTTTGTTCCTTCTAGGAGTAATTAGACATCCTTAGTGGATGTATTTTTAACTCATCTAGTTGTTTACTTCACTGAAGTTATGTTTTGGTTTAGCATTTATAGGGTGTGACTTACCATACATAGTATTTGCTTCATATGTGTATTTTTATGTGTTTTTGTTTTGTACATTTCATTTATTGATTATTGTCTTTTGGTCATAGTGACCTTTATTACATTTTGTGATACATGCACAACCTGGTTGCTGTATCAGCATCACTGTCACGTGAGATTACATTTTAAGGATTTAAATAATAATGTATACACTGTTACTACTAAAATCACTCACGTGCCAATGACTCATTTGCTGTTTATGCAGCAGCTCTTGCAGTTCTAAGATAATTTACAATAATTATATTATTCTTCGTTATATGTCTGCTGAAACTCGGGAAAACAAGTGCAAATAGATTTATCAAATAAAAATCTTCAATTGCTTTCAGTGGTACTGTATTTAATCTGTGGTGCTGTTCTTGCCCCAGTTTTTCAGTTGAGATACTTTATTAAATAGACCCCAAAGTGAAAATAAATAAGTATTTCTGCATATATATTTTACTTTTCAATATATTTACAAATTAATGAGCCCTGTCACAAATATTCTTATATTCTAAATATTCTTATATAGGCCCATATCTATTAAAGCAGTTTCCTGCAAGACACCTCCTGACACTGGAACACACATTGCAGCCTATTCACTTGAATGGAGCTGTAAGGTGTCTTCCAGCACTAGAAAGTGCCTTGCGGCAGAAGACTACCTAGTAATCATGTCCTATACTGGCTGCTAACATATAACTCTAGAATCAAATTTAAAACCCTAGATCTGACTTACAAAAGCGCTCAACGACACTGCGCCCTCTTGCAGCTCAGCCCTCATCCCCAAATATATACCCAAATGCCCCCTATGTTCTGCACGACATCTGCATTTCCTCCTCCCTTCTTACACCCTCTCACTCCAGCTTACAAGACTTCTCCCGTGCTGCCCCCTCTTACTGGAATTTCCTTCCACGTACCATCAGACTCTGCTTTCAGACATTTAAAAACCTCCCTGAACACTCTCACCTTTTCAAGGTCCCTCCTCTCCCCCTCCCCACCCTTCAACCTCAATGCAATGAACTTTCGGGCTGGACCATACTCCAACCTGAGGTATGCGCCATCCCACAATGAGCAGCTACTTTTACCTTTTTGTTTCAACATTGTCCTTCATTCCCTCTAGAGCAGGGATGCGCAAACTGGGGGGCGCCAGATTTTCGTGGGGGGGGGGGTGCAGAGGCCCCGTGCTCTTCCCCAAGGCATTTCATTTAATTCCGGGAATGGCGTGAGGCCTCTGCAACTCTCAACTTACCAGGATTCAGAAGCATGGTGACGCGTCGCCATGGCAATGCAGCGGCAAATGATGCCGCAGCGTGATGTCACATGACCCCATGGCGTCATTTGACGCCGGAAAACAAGATAAGGGGGGCGTGAACACCAAGGGGGGCAGGCGGGGGGGCGCAGTGCCAATAATTTGCGCACCCCTGCTCTAGAGTGTAAGTTCTCACTAGCAGGGCACTCATTACCTCTCTGTATCTGCGCATGTTGGTATGAAACTGTATTTGTTTATCTCCTTTCTGTACCGCACTGCAGAATATGTTGGCGCTTTACAAATAAACGATTATAACATATTGCCATAGTGAGAAATTAGAGAATGAAATCCATGAATACATCCAGTTCACTTTATATTTCACCATTTAGATTAATAACTGGATATCATTTCCTTGTTTTTGTAAAGGACAAACTACCAATGAACAAAGAAATAACATACTTGAACTTCCCGGGACAACATTTACTTACAATCAGCCTTTCCAGGTAAGATGCAACCAGTTTAAAATTACAGTACTTCTGCCATTACTAGTCCTATTAAGGCTTTCACTACATGCTTTTTAGTTTTGCTAATTATACAGTAGCCTTTCAGCGTTACAAACTTTGGAATCTAGGAAAGGGCAAAGAGAATAATGGAGGAGTGTGTATTACAATTGAGCAATGTCACAGAGGCTCATGAGGGATGCAAAATTCAAGAATTTCCTATGCAGAAAGCCTTTACTTACTATTACTATTTTGTAATAACTAGATATTGTTATCCATATAGCTGCTGTGCATTGGTAATCATTGTCTGCGTAGAACAATTTGAATATAGTTCTGCATATTTTGAGTACAATCCCTCAGTGGACACATTTTTTTCCCCAATCATTTACCAATGTATTTGAAATGACACTGGACCATATTTATTATGTCCTTCTTTCAAGTGAGTAGGCTGTAACGCGTCCTCCGGCACTGATGGTGTGTTCTGGAGCAGGGGTGCACACCACTGCTTCCTCTCCTCGGCGCCTCGCGCCCCCACCTCCCCACCCCCGCTCGACCCCCAGCGTCAAATAACGTGCAGGATCATTTGACGCCACGTCGCCATGGTAACGTAACCTCACGTGACCCCCGCGGCATCATTTGACGCGTCGCTGGAAGGGAAGTGTATTATAGGGGCCTCGCGCAGTCCCCCGGCATTTAATTTAAATGCCTGGGGGAAGAGCGTGAAACCTCTATAACTGCCGCACCCCCCCAGAAAATCTAGCGCCCCCCCCAGAAAATCTAGCGCCCCCCAGTTTGAGCACTGGTGTTCTGGAGTAACACGGCTTGGTAAAGATTAGATGGTGTGTTCTGGGGTAACACTGCTTGGTAAAGATTAGATGGTGTGTTCTGGAGTAACACGGCTTGGTAAAGATTAGGATTAGATGGTGTGTTCTGGAGTAACACGGCTTGGTAAAGATTAGATAGTTAGATGGTGTGTTCTGGAGTAACACCGCTTGGTAAATAGTAGATGGTGTGTTCTGGAAAAGTTTTTTTTGTTTTTTTTTACTGTCTACAAATTTTGAAAACCAGTACAAGTATATTTACATTTTAGTCACCTAGATTGAATCCATTAAACTATCAATGCCCTTTATTCATTTTAATCCTAGAATGGCTTGTCCCTTTACAGTACAGCTGACTTGAAGATTGTGTTCCTTTCAAACAGAATACCTTCTCCCTGTTGTACAATAGTGCACCACATGTTATTTTTTTATTTTTTATTTTTTTAAACAATCAAGATTTCCAACACAATCCTTATTTTTATTGCACGTTGACTTACTGGTTTAAGTTTTGTTAACTTGTGGTTACCACTGAGAAATGAGCAGTGTGTACTATAATTTAGTATCAAGAGTTGTCCCTCAACCAGAAACTAAAAATGCAGCACATATGTAAAACTGCAGACATGTTACGCTTTAGCAATGAAACTCTGTCAGTCTACTTTCACATTGCAGCTCATGTCTTCCTAATGCTTTCTTTGCTTATCTCTAGACCCCTCAGCAAGAGGCACTACATTTCAACAGAGATGGTTCGGGGGCTACCAAGGTTACCAGCCCAGCATCAGAGGGAAATCTAGTGATGGCTGAGCTCCTAAATGACATCCCTTTCATCTTGGCACCACATGTCCTAGAAGTGCAGAATATTTGTAGAGAACTTCCTGAGCGAGTTCAACTGTATAACCTGGACGAGAACTTTGCAAGATTTCACTATGACTTCACCTTAGAGAATTCGGTGCTTTGTGGGCTTTAAGCTCCAGTATGTCCTGTGTTAAATTGTATTCTTACCTAGGCACTATATGTTTGTTCTAGGTCGCTGGTTTTCAATCTGTGTTCTGTGGAATACTGGGTTCCCAGATGGTACGGTGGATATTTGAATCTTTCAAAAACCAACCATTTTAGTTTGTGCCATCCTATTTCATTTACAAATTCGCTTCAATTATATACCATATTGTCTACGTGACACTAGTTTCCTTTCTGCTAGTTTACCAAAGCTATGCTTTCTTTACATGGCCATCTAATTGATCTATGCATCTCTAAAACACATGTTGATATATTACATGTTTCTAAAATATTTTCATGTTCTGTATACATAATTGAATGCATCAGTATGTACCTCCACTTTATATGTTATACATATTCAGATTATTGTCTTCCATGCGTTGCTCGAGAGACTTGCCAATTCTGTCTATAGACTGATGAGCAGGGTTCACTTCGTGGCTGTAAGACGTGTGGCATGGCGATAACAAGAGATACATTCTGCTTGTTAGATCAGAGTTGGCAGTAATACATCCTGTAAGCATATTGTAAAACCGAGGATGGGGGAAATCGTACACAGGAGAAACACTGTATGTACAGAGGCAACAGCTTGAACTAGCCAAAGAGCAATGAGATCAAATGGGAATCGGTGGGTTCCTTTAACAGCAATGTAGTGGGCAAGTTAAATGGGGTGCTTTGACACCCCAAAAAACACTTTGTAAAATGTGTGTGGTTTACAGTGGAAAAAAATACTGTTCAATATATACATGCTGGTGAAATGCAATAATGTCTACATTTGTCAAATTTTCCAGGTTTTTGTGTTTGTATTTTTATATATGCTTGAGCTTCAATATTACACAAAAAGCTATGGCGGATAAAAAAAGTGCCAAAAAACTATCCACTGTACAGTGCACAACAAATACAAAATACCACAAAGGAGCCCAATATATCTTAATATACAATGCATCGGCCTTTTGGCTACGCAACGTGCAGCTGGGAGTGGCTAGAACCAGACACAAAGAAAGTTATGGTGAATAAAAAAGTGACAAAGACCCAGCACCATGCAGCGAATAAATATCACTTATGAGCACATTCCCATGTCTCGGACATATCCACAAACCTGCCTTGCCATACTAAGCGATAACGGGGAAAGGCAGGTTTGTGGACTTGTGAGACGTGAAGGTGCTCATTAAGTGGCATTTTTATTTGCTGTACATCTTCAATATGGATATTTTGCAGGACACCAAAGCACATCCATAGTATGTGACTGAATTTGCTTTTCTTATCTTTAGTGTTGATGTTTCAGGTCTTCCTATTTGTGTATACATCCTGAAAAAAAAAGATTTATTTACTCTCTTTTTGTAGTTTAGAAAATATTTATTAATGGTTTCAAGTGTGCTTTACTCATTAAGTTTCTCAGAATCTTCCTTTATCCTGAGCCCAGCATAATGCATGAACCTTGTTACTTCACCAACAATGTCCTAATATATTTCAGTTGGTCAGGATATCCAAGATTGCGGTGGAATCTGCCATATAATCGCCTTATGATATAATGTATTGAATTGTATTATTCTTTGTGTGTATATTTCCTTGTTTAATGTAAACTGTGAAAATAAATGGTTTGTGAGAAAATAAACATACGGTATATATTGATATCAGTACATTCCAGTAGCTTTAATCTTGGAGAAAATGACACCTAAAACAGATCAAATCTTTGTATGCCACTAATCTGGAATGTTGATTTTTGTGTGGCGCAGCAAAATATATTCCTGGATATAATGGACACTTGGTTTTTACATCCCCCCTCCCCCCCCCCGCTCTCCACGGTTCATAAGGAAATCAATATGACTTCCATACCAGCCTCACATCACCGGCCAACAAGTTGCACCATGTTGTGAGAGTATGAGCTGCGCCATCTTTTGATTTTATTTCCATATTACCTTGGGAAAAATACATTATAATAAACTCTAAAAATAGGGGTTTGATGCTTGAAATAGGTATTTGTAAAACCTTTCCGAAATTCCCTCTGACCCTCACATAAACCTCAGCCTAGAAGTTCAGCCACAGGACAATTGCAGCAGATTAACCACAACTGCCACCACATGTAGACTGTCTCGTAGTGCCGGCTTTCTTCATGTTTTGTGCTTTAGCCTTTGTGACCTAGACGCCACAAAAATATAAAAAGTTCTGAACACTAGAGATGTGCCAACTAAGCGTGTTTTAGTTTGCAATTTTTTTAATTCATTTTTTTTGCAGTAGTTAACAATTTTGTAAAGTTTATTAAAAAGTAAAATTTCGCTTTTTTTCATGAATTTGTTTGCAATTGATCAAAATGACAATTTTTGACAAATAGTTGTTTTTATTTAAAGTAAATAAATATGACCTTGCATGTCAGGGTCATCTGACTGTATCTTTTTTTGTTGGGAACTTTGCTATTTTTTCACAATGGTTATTTTTTTGCAAAAAAAAAAAAATTCACAGATTTTGCAAATATGTCTCATCTCTACTGACTGCCCAAGTGAAGAAATGCCAGAAACAGGGGTAATGGTTTAAAATCTGATGAACTTTAAGTATTTTAAATTATTCTGGCTAGTTTTTAAAGTTTTTAATTACAGCGGCCACTTAGGGGAATTATTATCTTGATTCTTACATTCCCAAGATGTCATCTGATTTATAAAACCTTGTTTAAAGTTCTATTTTATTTTATTTTTTTAAGACTTTTTACATTAATTTGTGGAAGAGCATATTCCTGTCCAAGTATAAAACTCTGCAATTCAAATGACTTGTCTTGCAGGTGTAGGGTTTGGTTTTATGAAGGAAATTAAGTGTTTAACGGTAACCAGATGCTTGTGCACTGTACTCTTTGTAGGTCATGTGATGTTTCATATATGGGACTTGTTGCCACAGACACAGCATAAACGGAGCTGGAGGTTTACGTTCATCCCCAAACACAAAAAAAAAATCAAACTAGTACTTTTCTACTTCACATTATTTACACAAGTACTGCAAGAGTATCACCCCCTCTCCCTCCCCCCCCACGAAGAAACTACAATAATACATTACTAATGCATGATCTGACCCTCTGCACTTCATTAAGTTTCGCATTATTAACCTTTTCTGATGTCAACATTTTTGCTTTGTTTCATTTTTTTGTAATACCAAGATCGGAAAGCAGTAATCTGTGATGTTTGTTTTTTGTTTTTTTAAACATATTTTGGTTACCTTATTTAAAACAACAGCAAGCTCAAAACCCTTACCCACTACACTGTGTGTGTTTCTGTGTATGTGTGTGTCTTAAAGCTGCAGTTCAGTCTTTTTTTTTTTTTTTTTTTACATTTATTTTTTTACTTCAATAGTTTTATGTGTGCAATCTCTAATTACCTACAGAACAGTATAGCTGCAGGTCAATTCGTTTTCCATGTATTGATAGGTCGAAATTTGGTGACATATTAAAAGCTGGCATTTGTTTATAATCTGCTTGACTGGCAGTGGAAGCTCATGAATATTCATGAGCACTGCTGCATTGACAAGTGCTAGAGGGAGGGCAGGGGTGTGCCAGAGCTTGTGACAGGACATGAAGGGGCAGTGCCTTAGCAAATGGCTGTTAAAATAGAATACAAGAAAATTGGTCTTTCAAAGTTGTTTTTTTAAAAACAGAAAATGCTAAAAGTATTTTTTCTTACTACAGAACTGATTTATTAAAAAAAAAAACATGCAGGATATTGACTGAACTGCAGCTTTAATAGGGCAAGCAGGTTTGGAATGCTCTGACCAAGGGTTTACAAGAAATGACCCTTATGAGAAAAACAGACTGTATTTAACTTAAGAAATGTGTCATGCTGGATGCAGTATTGGGACTTTTCTGTCTTTTTGTTGTATACAGGTTGAGCTTGCTGGGACTGTGGGTTTTTAGCAGTCAATTGGTAACAATTGCTGGGAGGTCTGTGGCCTCTCCTGGGTTTTGAGCTCACCCATCCAACTTTTAAGTAGAAAGTCCTGGTGTATACTTGTGAATGACCAGTCTATCGACACATTTCTTCCTCCAGGAGAGAGGCGAAGAGAACATTTACAGGTAGTGTACGACCTGCAAGCTTGTAATGCTTATTAAAAACAAAGCTGTACTGCAGCCCAAGCGACGAGACCCCAGATCCCTGAGCTTTCATTTTGAAATTCCCTTACAAGAATTCTTATCTGGGAGCAACAATGTGACCTCTGCGGTCAGCCTCACTCCGGTGACAAATAAAAAGTCTTGACATTATTGTGAGGTGACATTTGCAGCTTCCATCTGTGTGGCCCTGCAGCCATTTTTGTTTTTCCTTGTCAGTGCTGGCAACAGTAAAAAATGCAATATCTTGGTAGTCGGGGAGGAAGGGAAGGCCCAGGCGTTGAATGCAGCGGTTCAGCTCTGGAGGACCCTGTGGTTCATCTAAGGAAAAATGTACTTTCTTTTTTTTTGGGGGGGGGGGATGCTGCTTCAAGTTGATATTTAAAAAGTCAGTTTCAACACTTTTCAATGTTCCAATGTAGTTTGCACCAGTTTGGACTGTTTTAGCATCTTCACCATTAGTGAGCAATTTGCAGAGTGGTGCATCAAATGCATCAACTTTACGACCTTCAACTTTTTGGCCTACACTTCAGGCTTACTGTACTCTCACCGCAGCTGGGGGTTATTCGTTAATCCTTTAAGTGCTGGAAGCGCAGCAGCACCAGAGTGGCACAGCCATCATGGGATCACAGCGCTATGTACATTGAAGCGCTATGCACATAAATGGCGCTATATAAATAAAGACATACAATACAATCACGTCTTCCCTGATGAGGCAATAAGGGATTCTTTGCAGCATTGCCCCGATCGGCGCACTCAGTTGCTGACAAAGCACACATTGCGAAAGTACGTCATGGTCGCCTAGTTGTTGTGACATCCGTGGTCTACAGCAAACATAGTGGTCGGTTACAATGATGCTTCGGCATCCCATTCCACTTCATGCACACTTGTTCCATTTCCTCCGTAACCTAACAGACCTCTGATTGCCACACTAGTCTCCTCCTACCTTTTTTATTGCGTTCTACTTTTAAACCACCAAGCTGAGGTTAGTGTGTTACTTGGGAGTTTGGCGATATATATGATATGCTTTCATCTCACGCTCTCTACTGAGGGTCGGCCCTACTGTGTGCCTACTCTCACACTTACAGGCTGCTAGGCATCCCTGCAGCATCCACTATAAGAGCAGCTTCCCTTTTTTCCATCACCAACATCTGGTGACTTATCTCTCACATTCTGGCCATATACAGGGATAACCTGTGACTACCTCCGAACCAACAGCACTAAGTAGTATCGTCACTGTGTATGAATATCACTAGTACATAGGCTAGTTCCCTCCTTAGGCACTACTAGATTTGTATATCAGCAACCCTCTCATGTTGGCCGCTCCAGGCGTCACGCCATTACGTCTCCACACATCTACCTTTGCTTTGCTTTTAGTATATTTTTTCCTGTTGTTCTTACCATTGACATTATTTTATGCATGTGTAATAAAAGTTATTTTTTTTAAACTCCTTCACCACTTACCATCTGTTACACTGGTTATGAGTGCACCTAAAAGGGTCTTTCTTCTCTTTCTATCATTTATATATCATTACCCTTAATGCACCTTACCATATCCCATTTCATTTTAGGTTGCAGCGATTACTTTATTGGTTGTGGTTGAATATGCCGAAAATTAAAAAATATCGTTGATTAGTTCTAGTAGGCCGAATTTAAATATAGTTCATAGGGAAGAAAATTCCCATTGTTCAAGTACTCCTATCTACTGTAGTTATTTATGAGCATATGATGCAAAGCACAGGAAAGAACACAACCAATACCCACAATGACCTTCGATCTGAAGAGTAGTTTTACAGTGCCAGCTGCTTATGGGTTTTTGTTTTTTTAAACGTTTTGTGAAATGCTGTATGTGTGACATCTGTGCAGCTAAAGGCATCAAGTCTCCTTATCTGACTGCACGAAGGAACAGAAAACCAACCACATGAATATTGTGGATTATTAATATATATATATATATATATATATCTCCTGTTAACACACGGGAACCTTCTGTATGATGCAGTACATATGCATGTATGATAACGTCCCTTTTATCAGACATAATTATACATTTTCACTAGTGCTTGATTAAAGATAAGTAACTGAAAACCAAAAGTGTAAATTACATTAGATAAAGACAAAAAAAGGATATATTCCACGTGTCTGTACAGTCATGAATGAAAGAAAAAAATGCACCAAAATGATATACTGATGTAAAAAATGCAGACCCTTATCCACCATGCAGGATACGAGGGATGATGCCAGGTAAGTACAGAAAAAGATCACAGAACCACTGCAATGGAGGACAAACTAGTATCCAATATGCTTAAAATTTAATATACAAAAAGACAAGGTGAAGGTAGGAGCATGAACAGGGGGGGGGGGGAGGGGCATCATTTTGGGTGAGGGACCCCCTTTTTCAGGGATTTGTCAATCCACGGAGCCTGTGTGTTCTTATCTTTCACTTGCTGTTTATTGCTGGAGGCATCTCCTTGATAGGAAGAATATGAGAGTAAAGGGGCTGTGTTGCTGCTGAAAGCTCCCGGACGGCGGATAAGATTGAGACCTGCACATAAATCAAGGAGAGAAGCATATTTTAGAGAAAAAGAAGTGTTGGAACAAGAGTTCATACTCTGAAGCGGGAAGGTGAAAGGCTCAGAAGAAGTACGAGGACGTACTTTACAGAACGAGTGGTGGATTTGTGGAGCGGTCTCAGATCAGAGTCGGTAGAGACTAATACAAAAAGGGAATTCAACGTAGAAACGTATCATTTGGCAGATAACCATTGGGCCATTTAATCTGCCTATTTTCCTATCTGCTGCGAATCCTCAGACCTTATTTGACCCTTGGTTTTCATTTCTACCACTGTTTTTATAAGTGTAACATTTATGTTTCTTTACAGGCAATATGTTGTCTAATGTTCTTTGAAATAAGGTTCGGATAATCCGGTTCTGGCTGGGAGTAACGCCAAGTTTTGGTGCGACACATTTAGCTTTTTGTTATTTACCCGGTCTAACCTTAACAGCTTTTCCTGCATCTGCGATGTTAGGATCACAGATCATTAGCATATAATTTGCATATGAGTAGCACTCCAAGTCCATGGAAATGTATACATGCACCATTTCAATGACTAACACATCTCTAGCTGTTGCGACACTGCTGATTCCTGTATCCCAAGAGAATATAGAAACAACGTTAAGGAAGAATACTGGAGTCATTCTAACACAGCCTAAATGGCCGCTTCGGAATATAAAGAATGACACCCAAACTGTCCATTTAGGAGTTTAAGAATACAGTACATGCATGCTAATGTTTCCTGAAGTCCATTTCTCCACTCATTCTATAATTATAGAATATCCATTTTATATTTCTTGTACTGGTAGCAAACTGTCTAGAATGCAAAGCTTCCTTTTTTTTTTTTTTACATATCTTCCTTCAATGCATGCTGCTTCACTATTTTATCAAAATACACAGATTCCCAACAAGCTCTGAGAAACCCCAACCATTACCACATAATATATATATGCATGTAAGTGTCAAACGGAGTGCTAGTGGGCGTGGCTAAATGTATACATCAAAAAACAAAAATGCCCAAAGCTACTTCCATTGTGACAACAATACACAGTGCAATTCCTACAGTATATATCTCTTGTAAAAAGGGTCATTTAGTTTAACCCTTTGGCCAAAGCGTCTTAAGCCTGCTGCCACTTACAAGGCAAGTGTTAGGACCTGCTTTCGGTCATGCCTTGTAAGTGGCAGCAGGCTTAAGACGCTTTGACCAAAGGGTTAAACTAAATTACCCTTTTTACAAGAGATATATAGGAATTGCAATGTGTATTGTTGTCACAATGGAAGTAGCCTTGGACATTTTTGTTTTTTGTTGTTCACTATTTTATCTACAGAAAATATGAGTAGATAGTATTTACTGTTACAGGGTACAGTAACATATGATTTACAGTTTTAATGTTGGTTCAACTAAATATTTATTTGCGCAATACTTGCAAACTGTCATGACTACTGTCTCAGGTATTTCAGTTGAGAAGTTGCCATAGCAAAACTATTATGTGTCCACTCAATGGAATCCAAACCGCAGGAAACACGTGTAAAGTAAATATGCTCATAGTGCTGGGTGTTACCAAAGCACTTAACTAATGAGGAGGAGCAAAGTAAACTAGATACTCATTGAAAAATAGATTAGTCAATATACAGCAGCAACAAAGAAAACACGCACATGTACGGTAGGCAGGTAAAACATTCAGACAGCGGTGTCTGCTCTTAACTTCGGACTTACTGCTAAACACTACGACTAGAAAATCTTAAGGTCCCTTCAAACAGGAAGGAAAATAAATACTGAAAAACAGTATTTAGTCCATAATTGAATTATTTAAGATGCAAATGGAAATCTGATATTACAAGTGTGTGTGTGTGTGTGTGTGTTGTGTTGTGTGTGTGGGTGTGTGTGTGTGTGTGGTGTGTGGTGTTGTGTGGGTGTGTGTGTTTGTGTGTGTGTGTGGTGTGTTGTGTGTGTGTGTTTGTGTGTGTGTGTGTGTGTGTGTGTTGTGTGTGTGTGTTTGTAAGGAATCGCTCCACGGTTTACTGGTTGCCTTAACTTGCAGACCGGTGCAGTTCTGGATCAGCTCTCCTGAGGTTTGCTGCAGCCTGGATTCACTCATCAAAGCAATACACACTCCCTCTGGTATCTACATGCAGCTGTGCAGCCATCACTGCAACCTAGACTTGCATTCATTCATTGGAGCAGTACCTTCACACCCCCCTCGGGATTGGCCCGTGGCCTTAAGTATGTCTTCCCATAATCCCTGCCGAGCATAGTCCTAATTGGATGTCTACTGTTTTGCCACAAGCCTCGCCTTGTTCTCTATGCTGATACCAGGTTCGCCCTGCGTCCTTCAGCTTCCTTCAGCCGCTTGTTCTCCTATGCTGATACAGGTTCGCCCTGCGTCCCTTCAGCTTCCTCAAGCCGCTTGTTCTCCTATGCTGATACCAGGTTCCGCCTGTCGTCCTCAGCTCCCTTCAAAACCGCTTGTTTCCTATGCTGATACGGAGGGTTCGCCCTGCGTTCTTCAGCTTCCTTCAAGTTCCCGCTTGTCTCCTGCGCTGAAGCAAAGGTATCCCTATGTCTTCAGCTTCCTGCTTTCTGCACTGAGGCAAAGGTATCCCCCCGTCTCTCAGTCTCCTGATTCCTGCACTGTTACAGGGATTCCCCGCCGCTCAGGAATCTTGCGCTGTAGCACATGGTGGCACCGTGCAGCAACGTCGGCTGTGTGTGCTACTCTGGTTGGTTACCATCTCCTGTGACCAGTACCATGGGCCATGGTCGTCGTCGCGCAGAGGCCAACCCGTGCTCCTAATAGAGGAGCGGGGCTCTTCGACTACCTGTTGCGAACTCTTGCCTGAACAATGGTTTATCCTGATATTCATGTCCTGACCTGGTTGTACAAACGACGACGCTGTCTTCTCCTTTCTGATCTGACGTTGACAACGAACTGCGCATATCGGATCAGGCCGCGCGGTTGTCAGGTCGGGATTTTACACCCACATCACCCGAGTCGGCTGGTTTGTGGCTGAGCAGAACCACTGACATGTGTGTGTGTGTGTGTGTGTGGGTGTGTGTGTGGGTGTGGGGTGGTGTGTGTGTGTGGTGTGTGTGTGTGTGTGTGTGTGTGGTGTGTGTGTGTGTGTGTGTGTGTGTGTGTGTTGTGTGTGTTGTGTGTGTGTGTGTAGAGGTATCAGGTACCGTGTTAGCGAGCTTCAATAATCAAAAAATAAATAGATGATACAGTTCTGTGGCTACAGAAATTGCTTTTATATATATTATAGTATTTAATATATATATTATATATATAATATAGTATATATATATAGCATATAATATATATATTACTATATATACATATTATATATGTGTATACGTTTTTTTTTTTGCAGCATATGTAGATTATATTCATATATATATATATATATAATATATATATATATATATATATTATATATATATATATATATAATATATAATTATCATACATATGCTGCAAAAAAAAAACAGTGCAAAACGCCTACAATAGTGTAATGTGGTTTAATGAGATCTTGAAAATCTTGTAACACCCACTGATGTAAATTCTAAGGAACTCATGCGCCCACAGTATTTATTCCAGCAGTCCTGAATGCTCCAGCATTCTGTGTTGTCGATTCTTCAGTTGCTTTGTACGGCCACTTGCTGCAGTGGGATCTCTCCATTATGCCTCAGTCGGTCGGTGAATGGGGCTCTCCAAGGATGACATCAGTGAGGTATGCTGTGGCGATTATTCAGTCAGGGATAACCCTACTCGTTTTGGAATGCTCTTTTCCTGTCACAACGTGTTCACCACAAACAAGGTGTGACCGCGGGGCAGAGGTGGGGATGGATATAAACACCGCCCACAGTCGTGTGGGTGCGTCTGGAGTGTAGGTTAGTCAAGATAACCGGGTTTGGGTTGGAGAGGTACGGATAGTCGATATACTTGCCAGGGTCTGGGTTGGAGAGGTACAGATCGTTGCAGGTACTATTAGCCGGGGTCTGGGTTGGAGAGAGGAGAATAGTCGTCGGGGTCAGGGTTGGAGAGGAGCGGATTGTCGTAGATAGCCGGGGTCAGGAGTACAGAAGAGCAGAGTTCAAGGAGGTGAATGGTAGTTTGGGATCCGGATGAATGAGGATGGGAGCAGAAAAAGGCTTCTTTCAGGAGATCGAAGGCTTGAATGACGGTTGGTGGCCAAGAAGCAGGATCCGCTCCTTTCTTGGTCAAGGCAGTAATGGGAGCTACCGCCTTTACTTTAGCTGGATCCATGGTGAACCCTGAGTCAGAGATGATAAATCCCAAAAATGCCATAGAAGTTTGATGAAACTGGCATTTCTCCAGTTTGGGAAAATATGATTTTCACAAAGGCGTAATAGTACGTGTTTGATGTGACCGATGTGTTCTAGGAGAGATTTGGAAAAAATCATGATGTCGTCCAAATAGACAATAAGGAACTGATTAAGAAGATACCTGAATATCTCGTTGACAAAGTATTGGAAGATGGCAGGGGCACTGCAGAGAGCAAAGGGCATGACTATGTACTCAAAATGGATGTCTCGTGTCTTGAAGGACGTTTTTAATTCGTCCCCCTAGCGAATCCTTACCAAATTGTAAGCACCACGCAAATCCAATTTAGTGAAGATGATAGCACCTTGAAGGCGGTTGAAAAGTTCCGAGATCAAAGGCAAAGGGTAACGATTCTTAAGGGTAATTTTGCTAAGACCTCTGAAGTCGATGCAGGGGTAAAGAGATCCGTCCTTTTTTACAAAAAAGAATCCTGCTCCGGCTGGGGAAGAGGACTTCCGAATGAACCCTTTTTTAAGATTCTCTTGAATGTAATCACTCATGGCTTTAGTCTCCGGGGATGAAAGCGGATGAGACCTTCCTCTGGGATAAACTGAACCGGGTAAAAGGTCAATAGGGCTATCGAAGGGGCGATGCGATGGTAGAACCTCTGATCGTACCTTGTCGAAAACATCACGGAATTCGATAAATACTTTGGGCAAAGAGCTCGTCTCCTCTCCTGAGGTAACCAACCCACATATCTTTTGGACGGAGACCGTGCACTCTTCTGCACAAAGTTTGTTCCACTGGATAGGTTATTTATTGGTCCAGTCAATATGGGGATTATGACGTTGAAGTCACGGGAGGTCCAGGATCACTTTGAAGGAAGGAGTATGAATCACGTCCAGATGGATCTCCTCCCTATGATCCTCACCGGTCTGTAAGTGGAAAAGAATAGTCTGCAAAGAAATGAAGGCTGGTTGTAATCGCCGACTATCGATGGCTTCTAATCCTACCGGGATCCCCTTGCGGACTAGCGGGATGTTATTCCTTTCAGTGAAGTCTTGGTCGATAAAGTTGCCTCCTGACCCTGAATCTAGAAAGGCGGTGGTCTGAAAATCCTTACCGGTAAGAGAAACTGGGATCAATATCCTGGTTGGCAAGGTCTTCTTGGTGATAGGGGAAATGGAGAGTGTTCCCAAAGAGATTCCCCTAGACCTCAATGGGAGCTGGCTTTTCCCGACTTGTGAGAGCAGAGAAGTACCTGATGTCCGAAGTGACCACAATGCAGACAGTCCGGCGTTGCGTCTGCGTTGCTTCTCAGAGGGAGACAATTTATTGCCACCCAGTTGCATAGGTTCGGGAGTGTCGGAGAGAAGATTCTGGCATGCTGGGGTGGAAAGAAGACGATCTGGGAGTGAGTTGGCGATGACGGGAGCATTAGAACATCCTTTCTTGCAACCGGTGGTCTACGAAGATGCAGACAGTGATAAGATCCTCAAGATACATTGGGCACTCTTGTGCCGCGAGTTCGTCTTTTAGTGACTCCGAAAAACCCTGCCAGTAGGCCAATGATAACGCCACATTATTCCAACCGGTCTCCGCAGCGATGGTACGAAACTCAAGAGCGTATCTGTCGAACGGACGGTTTTCCTGAGAGATATGAAAAAGAGAGGAGGCAGCAGATACCTTGAGACCCAGGGTGTCAAAGACTCTACGGAATTCCCTGGCAAATAGTCTGATGTCCTGAGTTAGGTCCGATCTTTGTTCCCAGATGGGGGAAGCCCAGGCCAGAGCGTCATTAGTAACTAGTGAAATAATATATGCCACCTTGGATCTGTGGGAAGGAAAGCGAGAAGGCGTGATCTCAAACTGGATGAAGCATTGGTTCAAGAACCCTCGGCATCCATGCATATCTCCAGCATAGCGGTTGGAAGTCGGGAGTCGAGGTTCAGAAGTCGTGGTCACAGATGTGAGGGTAGGACTAGGGGTGGTAGAACCCGACGGAGCGGGAGAAGGAAGAGGAGCTTGCGCCTGGACAGAGAGAGAGAGAAGGTTCTGTTGAACAAGTCCATACATTGGTTGTTCTGCTCCAGATATCTCTCTCTTTTAGAGAACATGTTGGCGTGCGTGCTCAAGACTCGCCCCACGTCGGCGGGGTCCATGTTTGTTGGAGAGAGGAGAATAGTCGTTGTACGGATGCTGAGGTCAGGGTTGGAGAGGTGAGAATTGTCGTAGATAGTCTTGGTCAGGAGTACAGAAGAACGGAGTCCAAAAGAAGCCGGGTCAATAACAGAGAGCTGCGAACAAGAGGACAAGACAAGACAGCAAGGATAGGAAGCAATGAACACAACGGAACATTGAATTATATAAGCAGGGAAGTTCCCAGATGTCCACGTAGGTAAGGAACCAGAAAAGCACAGCAGGCCAAAAAGCGGGGACCAGGCAAAGCATGAGCTATTAAAAATGAGGTTTATTCATATAAAGAACACAGCAGCATACACAGGAGAAGGTGAGGTGTATCTCTTACACGTTTCGTGCTCTTCCAGCGCTTTATCAAAGAGTAAAATACTCAGATAGAGACTTCCTGTATATAGGCGAGCACCTAGCTCCTCCCCCGACGTTGCGTAACCTCCGCCAATGTGTGGCCTGCAGAGAGACCCGGATGGTAAACAAAGGAGGAGGAAAAAACGCAAATGAGCCACGAGGGGCAAGGAAGGGAGAGGAGCCAAAGAGCAAGCCTACAGACAGGAGTAAACAAACTAACCAAATATATGCACATAAGAATAGTAAAGAAAAATAAAAAAGAATGATGAAATGACAATATTAATGTAACCCATTGACCCCGGGGCAATCGCAGATCGGCCCCCCTACTCTGTACTAGGGTCTGGCTACATGACTGTATGTGGTGCATACCTGCTGGCAACAGGAGGGCCTGAGTCTCCCGCGATGGTATGGGGGATAGCAGGAACAGGTTTCTGGGGTGGATGCCTTCGTATTCATTCAGTGGTGCAGCGCCTCCATCTCTAGTAACCCCAGGAATGCGGGGTGGAATCCTAATAGAGAGTTCCCACACAGGGATGAGAGATTCCAGTCTCACACGGTTGTCTTTCCTTAAAAGCAGCAGGGCTTTATTCACAGCAGCAGTAATAGCAGCAACAGCAGCAGTAACAGCAGACAGGTACAGGGTGTCCACTCCACTCTGATCGCTCTCCTTCAGGATGGTCTCTTCCTGTGCCACCACCCTGGATCAAGGGCACCCAGGGTGGGGCTAACTCTTTCCTCACCCCCTAAGCAGAGTGAGAGGTATTGGTCCACCTCACTAACTATAATTCTAGCAGCTCTACTCAGAGGCTGCTCCTCTCCTTCTCCAACATTAACTCTCTATACACTAACTCAGCGTTGCGCAAATTGGGGGACGCGAGACTGCCGACGGGGGGCGCGGGGTTTACAGAGGCCCCGCGCGCTTCCCGAAGGCACTTAAATTAAGTGCCGGGGGAGTTGCAGGGCCTCTGTAAACCTAACTTGCCGTGGCTCCGGCGGCTTCTGCCCTGCGTCGCCATGGCAACGCGGCGTCAAATTGACGCTGCGAGGTCATGTGACGTCACGTTGCTATGCCAACATGATGTCATTACGCCAGAGCGCGGGTAAGTTGGGGTTGGGGGGGGCGCGGGAGTGAGGGGAGAGCCGGCAGGGGGGCGCAGGGAAAAATGTTTGCGCCCCCTGCACTAACTAACACACTCAGTCACAGAGTCCTCTGCAACTGACCTTGAACACTCTAAATAGGAAGTGCACTGCTCTTTATGATATCAGCAGGCACCGCCCCTGTGTCTCTTGCCTTGACACAGGGTCAGGTGACCTACCTCCAACACTCAGGGCAAGTGCTTGAAGTGGGGGAAACCCATGATAACTCCTGGCAGCCTGCCCTTACCAGGGCTTATACCAGGAGGAGGAAAGAACTATAGCCCTATTTTTTACCAGGGCTACATTAAAAACAAAGAAACACCAACCTCTGTGTCTAAGGCCTCGGCCATGTTACTTGCTTGCTGGCGGAAGCGCGCTGAGGCGTGCTCCCGCTCAGCACTGAGCCCCTACAGCCGCAATTAGAGTGCCTTTAGTAGGGGCTCGCCTACGCTTCCGCAAGCGCGTGGAAGCGTAGGTTTTAGGGGAATTTAAAATTCCCCCGCTTGCCGGCGCGACAGGCCGGTCACGTGAGCGGCTCGCCCAATGATGGCGAACCAGCTCCGTGACGTCACTGGCCCGCCCCCGGCCAGTGACGTGCCCGCCCCAAGCCCGCCCCCGGCCCGCCCCCTGGCGGCGCGTGCGGTAAGCAACCGCAAGGCCAGGGAAAGCACCCGCATTCCCTGAGCCTCAGCACGCCTCAGCACGCCAGCAGGGAGCCTGGCCGAGGCCTAAAACAGGATGGAACATTGCAACATGAACATTAACACCTACAATTCGAAAATTAATCATATAAAGAAATATATTTCAAAGTTGATCATTCTGAAATAACTTCCAATTGAAAGAAACAGCAATAAAAACATAGGATGACCATACTATATAGTCGTGTGGAAACCTGAATACTGTAGATAGTATAAAAGTATATATTAGAATATTAAAAACATATTGATGTTATATATACCACACAGGCTACAGTGAACGGTCGTGAATGAATATGTAGATAGAGAACAAATAAACTAATGTATACATAACAGCCCAGGACATACTTGAAAACGAGAGGTAACTCTCAATGTATTACTTCCTGGTAAAATATTTTATAAATAAATAAATAACATTCACAAAAAATGATGGAGTTCACAGTCTATATTGATGCCTACTGGGGCCAAAGTTCCAAGAGATGAGATCCAAAACATCTCTTTTTTATTAAGTAAAGCAATTCTATTGCCTCCTCTTACATGAGGAATAAGTTCCAAAACTGAAAATCTAAAATTATCAAGAGTGGCTATGGAACATTGGGTCCAGTGGCGGGAGACTGGGAACCTTATGTCTTTCACTTATTATTGGGTTTTTCAGAGGGTAGGGTACAGCATATCATATCACAATAAGCTGGTACAGAAGTCATTGGGTATTTTTTGAACAAGTTGACAATAATAGAGTTTCCGCACAGCCTGTAAGGGACCCATTGTATGAAGCCCGCCTCCCCATCCGGAGGGGGCGTTGACAATGGGTGTGCACCCGTATCTACTTTTCAAGTGAAGTGAGGATAGTTAAAAGGGAGAGAGGAAGGAGCGAGTGAGGGGGAGAGGTCTGGAGGGGGGGACGGGGGTAGGGGAGTGGGGAGGGGTCATGGAGCGGCATAAGAGAGTGCCGCCCAGGACCCGATGTCCACCGAGATCTTGAACAGAGTTTGAGTAATCTATGAGGGTTTAATCATATGGCCAAGCTTCCCAGGTTCTGTTGAATTTGTCTAGTTGTTGTTTTAATCGAGCTGATAGGAGTTCCATCAACCGGACTTCCCTGATTCTGATGAGGACCATCTCCTTGTTGGGTGGTCTAGTTTTTTTTTCATTTTGCCACTATTGAGCGGCGGGCTGCCGTTAGTATGAAGGATGTTAATTTTTTGGTCTGGTGGGGGAGACCTTCTATAGGCTTACCCAGCAGAAACGACACCGGATCCAGTGGGACCTCCACCTCACTTATCTCCTCTACCATGACTCGGATCATATCCCAAAAAGGACCCAAGACGGGACAGGTCCACAGAATGTGTATCAGGTCTCCCTGCTGGCCGCATCCCCTCCAACAGAGGTCTGACAGGACAGGGAAGGCCTGGCTCAGCCTACACGGGGTGAGGTACCAATGGAATAACATTTTATAAATGTTTTCCTTGATGGTGGTACAAATTGAGGTTTTGGTTGCGGCATCCCAGATATCCTCCCAGTCTTCTCTATCTATTTCTATGTTGAGGTCTGCAGTCCACTTAAGCATATAGCTATGGTTAACGGGTATCAAGGCACGTGCTAGTCCCATATAAATCCCAGAGATCATAACCCTTCCGATATGCTCCTACTGCACAAATCTTTTCAAAGTTAGAGGGGTTTTCAAACTTGGAGTTGTGGGAGATCGTTATTAAGAAGTGTCTGATCTGGAGGAAAGCGAACAGGGGGAGCCCTCCAGGGGCATATTTTTCTTGCGCTTCAGAGAATTTCATAGGCCGACCTTTGATTAGCAGATCGGACGCTTTTGTTCTATTGACTGCTTTGAACAGTCTGAAGTCCCTGGGATCACAACCCGGAGGGAAGTCCAGGTTGTCAAAGAGGGGGGTTAGAATTGAGGGGGAAGATGATAGGCCATATTTAGTTCTTGTTTTTGACCATATCCCCCATGTACATCTCATCGCTCCCAGGCCCATCCTGCCTGGCGTTGTCTCCCGGCACCACCCCCCCCCCCCACACCCCGCCCACAAAAGGGACGAGAGGGAGAGGGGAGAGATGTAGGAGGCTTCAATCTCCAACCAGCTGCTGGACGCTGGGTCATTATTCCAAGTGACAGCCTGTTTTAGGTGGGCTGCAAGGTAGTATTTGGAAATATCTGGTACTCCCAGACCTCCACTCTCTCTTGGTGCCATCATAACCGATCTTGCCTCTCTTGGCTTTTTCCCATTCCAGATAAATTGGAGAATATTATTTTGGATATTTTTGAGTTCAGTTCTTGGGACCTGGACTGGGAGTGTTTGGAATAAATACAGAATTCTGGGGAGGATATTCATTTTTACTGAAGCAACTCTACCCAGCAGGAGATATGGTAATCATTCCAGCTCTGTAGGTCTCCTTTAATTTTTGCAAATAGTGGGGGGAAGTTATGCTTAAACAATATCTCGTATGAGTTCGTAATTTTTATTCCGAGGTATCGAATATAGATGGAGTTCCATTTATAGCTGAAATTAATTTGTAGGAGTTTTACCTCGGATGGTGTCAGGGATAAATTTAGGGCTTCAGATTTGTCATTATTAATTTTATATCCTGACACCTGACCGAATTTTTCTAGGTGTGATTGAAGGTTGGGAAGGGACGTCAAGGGCTCTGCCAGAAACAATATTACATCATCGGCAAACAGGAATATCTTGTATTCCTCTTGGCCTATTTTGATTCCCTTTAAATTAATATCTTTTCGGATGGTGGCCGCCAGGGTTTCGATCGATAGAGCAAACAGGAGAGGGGACAAGGGGCAGCCCTGTTTCGTACCGTTTTTTACTATTACAGGATTTGAGCCTCCGCCCGGGAGCTTTACCAATGCAGACAGGTTTTTATACAGAGCTCTGATTCCCTCGAGGAAAGGAGCTCGTAAGCCAAATTTGATCAGAGTGTGATCTAAAAAGTCCCATCTAAGTCTGTCAAATGCTTTTTCAGCATCGAGGCTCAGAATAAAGGCCTTGGTTTTAGTGAGATGTACATGGTCGATGATATTTATAATTTTACGTGTATTGTCCGACGCTTGTTTACCCATGACGAAGCCAACCTGGTCTTTGTGGATCAAGCTCGGGATTATTGGGTTTAGTCTATTGGCCAAAATTTTGCTGTATATTTTCAGGTCCGAATTAAGAAGGGAGATCGGTCTGTAGTTGCCGCAATTTAGTGGATCCTTACCCTCTTCGTGAATTATCGCTAGGGACATCGAGGGAGGAATATCTTCCCCTTCCATAAAAGAGTTAAAAACTTCTACTAGGTGTGGGATCAGCACTGCCTTAAATTTTTTGTAATAAAGATTAGAGAAAATTAGAAGTCTTATTTGTTTTTAGTTGTTTTAATACTTCTAATATTTCACCGCTGCTTATTTTCTCATTTAATTTTAGGGCGGTTTCTTCTGAGAGGGCCGGTAGGCTGCATTCCTCTAGATATTTTGTGATAGCCGTCAACCCGGACTTCGCGTTCTTGGTGGGGGAGGGGGGCAGGTTGTAAAGTTTAGTGTAGTAGTCTGCAAATTCTTGGGCAATTTCGCTCTCCTTGAGCGTTTTGGAACCGGATTTCGTCCGAATTACATTAATTTGGGATTTAACCCTAAGACCTCTTAATTTATTGGCCAGGATCCGGTCCGCCTTATTGCCCTTATCATAGTATCTCTGCTTTGTCCACCTCATCGGCCGCTCTACCTCATCAAGTTGGACAGCTTTTAACTCCATCCTTGCTGTATTAAGTTTTTTGAATAGCTGTTTTGTCGGCTTGTTTTTGTGTTCGGATTCTAGCGATCGAACCTTTTCTGACAATTCTTTATATATTCTCTCCTTTTTTTTCTTTTGTAATGACGCGATGGAAATGAGGGAGCCTCGGATTGTTGCCTTATGGGCTTCCCAAAGCGTTACTGGAGAACTTACTGAGCCCTTGTTCAAAACAAAATACTCAGAGATTTTTTGAGAGACCAAATTTATTACCTCTGGAGAGTTCAACAGAGAATCATTTAGTTTCCACTGGTGGCAGTTTTTCTTAAAGAAAGGCAAAGAGAGCGACAAATCAATGGGGGCATGGTCGGACCAGGATATCAAGCCAATATTAGACTGGGAGGATGCCTGGAGGGCTTCTTTGGTACCTAGAAAGAAATCAATCCTCGAGTAGGACTGATGGGGGTTGGAGAAGAATGTATAGTCTCTCTGTCCCTCATGCTGTAACCTCCAGATGTCAAACAAGGCAAAGTCCCTGAGAACATCTTTAAGGTTTTTAGCGTTAATGAGGATGGGCTTAGGTGGTGCTGTGCCCTGTGTGCTGGCTCTATCATGATCTGGCGAGTTTACCATATTAATGTCTCCTGCCAGGATAAGTGGTGTATATCTTGTTTTAATCACTTTTTCGAGGACCGATCTGAGGAAGGGTATTTGTCCCTCATTGGGCACATAGATGTTCACTAGAGTGATTGGCGATCCTGCAAGAGAACCTGAAAGTATTAAGTATCTTCCCTATGGATCTGCACTGGACGATTCAAGAGTAAATGGGGTATTGTGACGGAACAAAATAGCAACGCCTCTTTTTTTTAATCTACAAGAGGCAAAAAATGCCTGTGGGTATGTATTGCTGAACGTATTGGGCGGCGTTGAGGTGTT
Source organism: Ascaphus truei (assembly GCA_036426205.1). Taxonomy (NCBI): domain Eukaryota; kingdom Metazoa; phylum Chordata; class Amphibia; order Anura; family Ascaphidae; genus Ascaphus; species Ascaphus truei. The sequence continues at coordinate 97,067 of WSYH01000576.1, forward strand.
AAAATGTGTCTCCTGTAAGAAGATAATGTCCCCTTTTAATTTATTTATCTCCTGCATGGCCAATCTACGCTTCGGTACTGAGTTAAGCCCATTTACATTAATCGATACTAATTTTATATCAGGTGAGGTAGACATATTTTTGTATGAGTCTTCTTAACCAGGTTAGCGACTACTTTCCCAAGGCAGTCAACCCTCTTTTTTCTTTGGGGGAGAAACCCACTGCACTCCAGATTCCCAGCAGCAGCGTTATCCCAGGGCAGAGCCGCCAGCGGGGGAGAAGGTTCCTCGGGGGAGGGGGGGAGAAGGTGTGTGGGGTGGGGGGAAGAAGGGGGGAGACAGTAAGAGGGGAAAAGTAGGAAGTAGATGGGCTATGGATTAGCCCTAGACTAAACTCCTTCATTGTCCTAATGGCGAAGGATGTGGGCCTTGGAGATCTTCTCATGCAAACAGACACCGGCACTCCCAGGGGGGAAGCTGAGCCCCCTCTTCCATATAGTCTGGTAAGACCCAGACACCCAATTGCATACGTACGAAACATAATTGTGGATGTGATAAACCCAAACATAACATTTCAACTTTTTCTTAATAAACTTTTTAACTAGAGTCTCGAGGAGAGAATCTCAGATAGTGATTCATTTAAAGGAACAAATCTATTATTCAAAGGAGCAGTGGGAGCCCAAGGGGGGGGGGGGGAGCAGCCGCTTCTCCCGAAACCCCGCTATAGGACACAGCGCCCCGGTCCGCTCCCCCCCCCCCGTTCCCGAATGAGGGGAGCCGTGTCGGCCCAGCCAGGGCTCCGACGGGACCAAAGGTGGGACCCCCACCCCCGCGGGGCGGATCATGGTGATTGCGTCCCTTGTGTGTCTTTGCTGTAGGGCTCCGACCTCTTAGTTAAGAGACCTGCAAGCAGCTTTTCCTGCGATTCTTTCCAAGGCGCGTCTCTGTCTTTCCTGCTCATGTGGGCACCTTCTCTGTCACTCCTCTCTCGGGCATCGTGAGGTCTAGGTCTTTGAGAAGCCTCGGTGTGTCCTCTGGGTAGGAGAGCGTGTAGAATTTGCCATTCTGGGGAACGATGATTTTGAAGGGGAATCCCCACCTATACCGGATTCCCTTGCTTCGCAGTAGTTCAGTGAGCGGTTTCAACTCTCTTCTGTGGTCGATCGTGGTCGATCGTGGATCTGGAGAGGTCGCTGTAGATTTGGAGCAGCGAGCCGCGAGCCACGAGCCATGAGCCGCGGAAGGGTAACTGAGACTTTTTACGACTTGCACACAGAATTAGCTCTTTTATGCGGTAGGAGTGAAATGTCACAAGAATGTCTCTCATCCTCTTGGGGTCCGTGTGCTTTGTGCCTGGAGCCCTGTGGGACTCGTCAATCTCTATTGAGCATCTGTTCAAGGTAGGGACCAGTTTTATGAACAGATCTTTCAGGAAATCTTCCAGGATGTCTGTAGTAATTTCTTCGGGGATATAACGATTGCGGAGATTTTGTCTCCTCTCCCGGTTCTCCTGGTCTTCCACCTAATCCTTCAGGGCTCTCAATTCAAGTCCCAGTCGGGACATGTCATCCTCCATGGCAGATTGCGACATCCCTAACTCCTCCAGTCTTACTTCAATTGCATCCGGAGTGTGTATTTCAGCTTTCATATATTTTATTGCTGCAGTCAAATCCTCTTGAAAGCCACTACGCATGCGAGTGAATAGGTCTTCCATGTCGTCCCTGTCAAGGGTTCCCTTCTCTAGGCCTTGCCACACTAGGGGGGTGTTTTCAAGTGTCTCTAGAGCACCTGCGACGGCGCCATCTGGGGAGGATTCACTTGGGGGACAGGGTCCCGGTCCCAACCCCGGCCCCGGCTGGAAATAAATTGAGAAGCTCTGTTGATTCTTTTTGCTAGTTTTATTCGACATCTCTGTTGCTTCGTCTAGTATTTAACGTTGTTTTTGTGCATCAGTGATCTGGGAAAGGTGCTTTTCTAAGGGCTTCTTTGTGAGGGGGCTCTGAGGCTAACTCCCTAGGCGGCCATCCCGGCTGTCCTGGGAAGTCTCAAAGTGAACATTTTTTATATAATAAGGTCAGACATTCTTCCCTCATTCTGTTGATTGGTCTTCTGGAATAGGGGGGACAAAGGGGGAGGGAGGTGCAGACCCCAGATGGCCCCCAGGGACCACCGCAAGATTTCAGCTTGGGGGCAAGAGTGCAAGGGAGACAGTTCAGTTTCTTTTATCCAGCACCTCCCCACCTTTCACTGCTTTGTGGTGGCCATTTTGGGGATGGAGGGGAGGCTCGTGGATCATGCGCCGCTCCTGCCCGCGAACGGGAGAGCCTGCTGTCAGAGGGAACGACCGCAGGTCCCCCTCCCCCGCGAGAAACCTGCGTCGGCAGTTTAAGGGGCCAGGGGGAGATACAAGGACCTGCGACCAGACGGCACCTCTGCGGAGCGCCAATCCAAAATGGCCGCCGCTCCCTTCAATGCAGCGCCGTTGGCAGCTCTCTCACTGCAGCGCCAGGGTCAGCGCTGCTGTTGCTTCCCCGGTGGAGTTGAGGTGAGGTGGATGGGGAAGGGAGGGATCGTGTGTCCTCGGCAGGAGGGGGGGCCTGAAGGCAGGGACAACCTCCTCCACGCTCATCCAATTCTCCCCAATAGAGCCGGCTACCAGCACCGGACAGGGAGGGGAGGGGGGAGATCTCCTCCCGAGCGCACAGTCTCACCTTCGTGGCGCTAAATGTCGGCTCGCTGGCTTTCTGGAGTGGCGATTTTTGCCGATGATCTCGCCAATCGCAGTTATCTGGGAAGGGACACCAGCCTGGTGGCCATTTTAGCTCACACACAGGGCCAAGTTAATAGAGGCCTCTCGCACCTCGTGCTCGCGCCCGCTCCTTCTTCCCAGACAGCCTCCTTCTGGACCTTGGGAGGTTCACTAAATGTTCCCCCGCCGCTCCGGTATGTTTTTTAATGATTTTTTATTACAGGTAAACCCCGTTATAACGCGGTCCTCGGGGTCCACCCTGAGACCACCGCGTTAGTAACGGGGTCGCGCAAAAACAAAATGGCCACCGCATCATCACCCTCCCCCCCGCAGCATCCTTCACCCCGCGGGGCAGGAGATGGGAGCGGGCATGTCCCTCCGGTCCCCGCTTCCCCCTGTCACCGTGTGACAGCCCGCGGGGCAGGAGATGGGAGCGGGGATGTCCCTCCGGTCCCCGCTTCCCCCTGTCAGCGCGGGACAGCCCGCGGGGCAGGAGATGTCCCTCCGGTCCCCACTTCCCCCTGTCAGCGCGTGACAGCCCGCGGGGCAGGAGATGGGAGCGGTGTTGTCCCTCCGGTCCCCGCTTCCCCCTGTCAGCGCGTGACAGCCTGCGGGGCAGGAGATGGGAGCGGGGATGTCCCTCCGGTCCCCGCTTCCCCCTGTCAGCGCGTGACAGCCCGCGGGGCAGGAGATGGGAGCGGGGATGTCCCTCCGGTCCCCGCTTACCTCTGACCCCTCCACGTGCCCGGTGCTCCCGCTGCCTGCACGGGAGGAGGGGGGGGGAGCGGGTGGTGGTGCTGGTCGCGGCCTTTCCTCTGTTCCGACCCCCCTCCCGTCTGTGTAGAGTGATAGAGTGTGTGTGTGTGTATGTATATATGGGAGAGAATATGTATATGTAGAGTATATATATGGGTGTGTGTGTGTATGTATATGGATGTGTGTGTGTGAGTGAGAGTGTGCGCAGTGTGCAGTGAGCAGTGTGTGCAGTGAGCAGTGTGTGCAGGGAGTGTGTCCAGTGTGTGCAGTGAGAGTGTGTGCAGTGTGCAGTGTGCTGTGTGCAGTGTGCTGTGTGCAGTGTAGTGTGTGCAGTGTGAGCAGTGTGTGCAGTGAGAGTGTGTGCAGTGAGAGTGTGTGCAGTGAGAGTGTGTGCAGTGAGAGTGTGTTCAGTGAGAGTGTGTGCAGTGAGAGTGTGTGCAGTGTGCAGTGTGCTGTGTGTGCAGTGTGCTGTGTGCAGTGTGTGCAGTGTGTGCAGTGTGCACCGTGCAGTGTGTGCAGTGAGCAGTGTGTGCACTGTGCAGTGTGTGCAGTGAGAGGGGTGTGCATTGACAGTGTGGTGCACGTGAGTGTGTTGCAGTGTGCACTGTGCTTCAGTGTGTGCAGTAGAGTGTGGAGTGTGGGTGAGCAGTGGAGAGTGTGTGCAGTGAGAGTGTGGAGTAGTGCAGTGTGCATGGCAGTGGTGGCAGTCTAGGAGTGGTGGCACTGTGCGAGTGTGTGCAGTGTAGTGTGTGCAGTGTGAGCAGTGTGTGCAGTGAGAGTGTGTGCAGGTGAGAGTTGTGTGCGTGAGAGTGTGTGCAGTGAGAGTGTGTGCATGAAGAGTGTGTGGCAGTGAGATAGTAGTGTGAAGTTGCAGTGTGCTGTGTGTGCTGTGTGCAGTGTGTGCAGTGTGTGCAGTGTGCACTGTGCAGTGTGTGCAGTGAGCAGTGTGTACACTGTGCAGTGTGTGCAGTGAGAGTGTGTGCAGTGAGCAGTGTGTGCACTGTGAGTGTGTGCAGTGTGCACTGTTCAGTGTGTGCGTGAGATGGTGTGCAGTGAGAGTGTGTGCAGTGAGAGTGTGAGCAGTGCGTGCAGTGAGCAGTGTGTGCGTGAGAGTGTGTGCACTGTGCAGTGTGTGCAGTGTAGTGTGTGCAGTGTGAGCAGTGTGTGCAGTGAGAGTGTGTGCAGTGAGAGTGTGTGCAGTGAGAGTGTGTGCAGTGAGAGGTGTGGCAGTGAGATGTGTGCGTGAGAGAGTGTGCAGTGTGGTGCATGTGCTGTGTTGCTGTGTGCAGTGTGTGCAGTGTGTGCAGTGTGCACTGTGCAGTTTGCAGTGAGCAGTGTGTGGCACTGTCAGTGTGTGCAGTGAGAGTGTGTGCAGTGTGCACTGTGCAGTGTGTGCAGTGATAGGTGTGCAGTGTGCACTTGCATTGTGTGCAGTGAGCAGTGTGTGCAGTGGAGTGTGTGCATGAGCAAGTGTGTGGCACTGGTGAGTGTGTGCAGTGTGCACTGTGCACTGTGTGCATGAGAGTGTGTGCATTGAGAGTGTGTTGCATCTGAGAGTGTGAGGCAGTGTGGCGCGTGAGCATGTGTGCAGTGAGAGTGTGTGCACTGTGCAGTGTGTGCAGTGAGAGTGTGTGCAGTGTGTGCAGTGTGTGTAGTGTGCAAAAAAATTTTTTTTTTTAAACGGGAGCCACGTGAAAACCGCTTTATAACCGATTTCGCGGTATAACGGGGCGCGTTAAAAGGGGTTTACCTGTATTTTGGGACTTGATAAAGTCCTATTAATCTCCTTGTGGGAGCGGAGCTCTTCTAGCCTGCGACCATTTGGTTCTGCTCCTTGGCCACGCCCCCCATGTCTTCCTTTTAAATGGACCTTAGATGTTCTTGGATTCTCAGCCTTACAAGTCAAATGGTTCGGCCCACATAACCCTTGCCGCAAATACAGCGAATTAAATAAACTACATTAAGGTATTACAATTCAAGAAAGATTGAACTTTAAGAGTCGCTCTAGTATTTCATTTTGATAGTTTTAAATTTGATGCATGAGGGACATACTGAGGCAATGATCAATTTAAATAACCCTTAGGTATATTCATTTTAGAATTTAATTTTGCAGATCAAAAAGGCTGGAGAGACCTGTGATCCAATTGTTCTTGCTTATGTAAAGATGAATCTGGGTCCCTGCTGAACCCATGGATTAAGGGTATGATCTAATTTCAAAATTCCCCAGTGTTTTTTAATAATATTTTTGATTTTAGTGGCTTGACACTTATATATCGAGTTATGAACAACGGTGTATTATTTCCTAAATCTGTTTTCAAATATAGGTTCTTTTTATTCTTTACCTTTATATTATTTCTCTTCTTTACCAATAGATCAGATCTATTCTTCTGTCGTACATGTTGGAGTGCTTGTTCTAAATCTAGCTTATTATACCCTCTCGTGATGAACTTGGAGGTGAGATCCCGTGCTTGTATTTCAAATGAACTTTGGTCAGAACATAACCTTTTCAGTCTTTGAAATTGTCCTTTGGCAATTCCTTTAAGTAGGGCAGGTGGATGTCCACTATCTGCTCTTAGATAAGTATTTCTACAATTTTCTTTAATATACAGATCTGTATGGACTTGAAGGTCAGGACCAATTGTAATACAACAAATCAAGATAGTGAATATTGTGATAGGTGATGATGATGATGATGATTATAAAATAGTGATTTAGATTAAAGGAATTAGTGGTTAGAATAAGTGAAATGATAATCCGGTCTCATCCCCATCCCCCCAGATGAGATGAATCATCGATTATCTTTTGTAAAAAACATGTGATCTCTATTACTGTAAATGTGGCAGCTTCCCCACCACCCATAAACAAATTTGCGTATGACGGTGCGAAAGACTTGCCCATTGCAGTACCCGTGTGTTGTAAATAAAAATGGTGATTCAACAACAAAATTTGTGCGTTAATAAAAGTGAATGCTCTAAAGAAAAGTGCTCTGTGCAGGTGAGATGTTTGATAAATGTAAAAAGTGTTATGTAGCTTGAATACCGTGTTTGTGATGTATAATAGTGTACAAGGATGTCACATATAGGCTCACCCACAGGTATGTATGTTTCCAAGAGAAATCTTTTAGTGATATTAACAAATCTGTTGTATCTGATAGAAATTAAGGCAAAGCCTGAACCAATGGTTGTAGATATATATCTATATATCTTGACAATCCATCTCCCAAAGATACAAGCACGGAAGGCCATTGTCACGGACCCTTCTGCAGCCCGTCCTGGAGGAGTTATAGGGAGAGGTTATATGGGAAGCAAACCATATAACCTCTCCCTATAACTCCTCCAGGACGGCTGCAGAAGGTTCCGTGACACGGACTTCCGTGGCTGCTCCCAGGACCACCACGAGCACTACTACTAGGGATGTTTTGAGATACAAGGTCTGTTTTATACCAACCAGGCAACTGAGTGCTCTCTACCCCTTTACCAACTAGGGTGTCCCCTTTAGTACCTTGGGTGTTAGTACCCTGCCCTCTGTGGGGGTCACGGGCGTTATCTGATCTATTAGATCGCTTTGAATGTAGTGTCATAGACTCTCATTGCAATACAATTTATTGTGACATTTTCTGTGTTTTTTTTACTGTAAAGAATTGTGCATTAATCTCGGTTCTCTGTTCTCTTTTCATTCATGCGCTCCTATTTTTGTGTTAATATGGTTTACAAAACAGTTATATAAGTGAACAGGGTATACATTTATCAAGACATGTGCATGCACGTTAAGATACTATATATTATGGGTGTAGGTAACATTACACCAATTAAAATGTAGATAGCTTTGTTTTTGAAATAACTTAAATTGGTGGTGGTTGTAGAGTTCTCTGGTAGGTGTTGTTTCCAGTTTTGGGTGCACGGTAAGAGAAGGAGGAGCGGCCGGATATTTTGTTTGTCCGCCTTGGGACCATGAACAGTCTTTTGAAGTCAATCTCAGATGATAAGTGCTTGCATGGTAGGGGTGAGGAGCTTGTTCAGATGGGGTAGCTTGCCCCAAAAGTTTTTTTGAATGCAAGACAGGAAAGGTGAACTTTGTGCTTAGACTCAAGTGATGACCAATCTAGTTTCTTTAGCTTTCGCAGTGATGTGCATGTAGTTGCATTGGAGAACAAACGCTATTGAATTGTAGAGGGTGTCAAGTTTGCTTAAGGTGGCTTGTTGGGTGGCCGATCCGTATCTATGTCTCCATCAGTCGATATTGGCACTTAGCCATCTGCTGTGTGGATACGCTTTCTTTCGACCATCAGGTCTTGGGATGGATTTGTTTCTTCGTTCTCTCTTCTGTAAGTACACCTAGTTTGGCAATGGTTTTGGTATGTCGTGTCATAATGTGCATCCCGATGTTAAGTAGGATTCAACCATACGTGCCCGGTATTTAAAAACTAGTAACATGCAGGATTTAGGGTGTGTTAGGCGTTGGTTCTTGATCTTGTGAGGAATTCCGGAGCCACGCCGCTCGCGCGTGCTCCTCACCTTACCTGCAGCTCCATCTGGTCTCTCCCGCGGCGCACAACGTGGACTCCTGGAGGCAAGCCCCGTCAGCTCTCCATCTATTGCGGCGTGCGCGCACATCTTCCTCCTCTTCTGCTCTCACAGCAGGCGGGGTCCGCACACGCATGCCGATGGCCATGCCTCACGGAGCGGGGCCACATCGGAGGCGCTCCCGCCTCTTAAAGCACATCGCCCCTTGTGATGCTCCACTAAAACATAGCCATGCTGCTGGGCTTTATGGTCTCCTCCCTGGGACTGCTCTGAACTCACATCACTGCTTTAACCTGGGCCCTTTCCACACAACCCTACCTTGCTGGCGCTGCTATTTGGTTCCTCTCTCCTATAATACCCTCTCAGAGTCCACTGACTCGTTGGCTGAGCATAGAACACGTTGTTCTCACTCATTATCTCCTGCCTCCTTAGCTCTTTCGCATGATTCCTCTGAACTAACGCTTCCGCTCACGTCCTACTCTGTAACCTCTGCTGCTCCCGAACCCCAAAAAGGCATCAATACGGCTACACCGATCTCCGCACCTTCTGGCATCCCGTCCTGCTACGTAACGACAACGTCGCCTCTCTCTAACCCGGACTTGGCACACGGCCTCTCTACCTACCGTACCTCTCCTACTCGATCCGGAATCCCCGAACCACGTCTTCATCAAGACGTGCAACAGATCAGAGTTCTAATCCGTGGCCTTTGGGTGGCGTTATATCCTTCCCACCCTCAGCACCCCCGGTCCCGTCTCGTTTGTGGGAGCACATCCCTCACATATGCTCAGTCCCAACAAACATGACCCCCGTCTGAGTGTGGCGAGCACTATAAACCTCATACTCTCTGTTTACAGAACTAGAGAAACTACCTAACCAATCAGTAAACGGATAGATTGCTTGCAGCAAAGCGTCCCATACCATTACTGCTTCAGTTCGTACCTCCATCAAGTCAACTGTCCTCCCGTGGCAGCTCCTTACCGGCTATTCCTCCTGCTCCGACACCCCGGCTCCGTCTGCGTCTGCTCTCTGTCGTAAACCTCGGATGTTTCCGCCTCCCAGACACTATGCGGGATCCTCCAGGATGCCGGGTTTCATTAAATCAATGTCTCGTCCAATTTAACTTCTCCTCTCCGCCGCTTGTGTCTTCTGTCCTCCAAGGTCGGCTACATCTCTCTCCCTTCTCACCATCCGTGCACTGGCTGTGGGCCTCTCCCATTTGGGAACACAGGTGCCATCACACAGGACACAATCTCTTCTCGTCGAGGAATCCGAAATTCTTCGATACTCCCGCCGGAGTGTTACGGTCATCTTCGCTCTTCACCACATAATCAGGGAGATCGTTCGGTTGCCTGTATGGCGTTGAGTTCCGCACCCTTGCTGTCTGGAGACCGGTTGGATTGATAGGCTCTTCTTCGGCATTCTGGCAAGGCCTGTCTGAGACCCCCTAAAGATGAGCTTGCCACGTGAGTGGGCGGGTCGGCCACTAGCCTGGAGATTGATGATCGCTCTCTCTATTCGTGTGGATCGCGGTCCCTGCCCCTGGAGCGGAGATACGAAGCCGTTCCCATGTACGCCACGGTTCTCAAGACTCTTGCTCTCCTCCTTCTGGCGTCCTTTACTCCTTCCGGGGACAATTTCCAAACCACTGCAGTGTGGAGCAATAGGCTTTCTCCTGCTGAGAAACTGCGTCGGCGCAAGGCCGGCCTTTGCATGTTACTGTGGCAATTCCGGTCACGGCTGTACCCCGTGTCCTCACTGCACGGGAAAATTGCAGCTCCCATGAATCCCGAGAGTTTCGTTGGGAATTATTGACACTTTATTTTCTCTTCTTTCTCCCATTGTCCAGAACATCCTTCACATGATAACCTTGTCGCTTTACACTTTCTGGAGAGGGGTTTCACACTTCCTGCACAAGCATTCATTTTTTGGACTCTGGTTCTGCAGGTATTTTCTTGCAGACTTTTTCTAAGACTGAACACATAGCCTTTGGTCAACAGGAGGGAACGCCGGTAAGGACTGGAGGCGATTGACGTCGACCGCTTAAAACCAGCATTTATCACGCTACAGACGGTGCCTCTGCTCTACAATTCGTGTAACGTCCATACGGAGATCATTACCCTCGATGTAATCCAACTCCTTCTGCTGATTGATTTTGGGTCTTCCTTGGCTTCATCAACTTCAATCCTCGCTCGACTGGACGGATCAGAACCCTATTCATTTGGCTCTTCTTTGTTCTAAAGCCTGAACCCGATCTAACTCCCATTTACCTTGGAGGTAGATTGCTTCGGACATTGGGGCTGGGGCTGTTCTGTCCCAGAGAAATTCTCCCTTAGCCAGCTGCTCCATTGCGTTTTTTTCGAAGAAATTCTCGTCCGCTGAACGGAATTATGATGTCGGGAATAGGGAGCT
>WSYH01000576.1:112500-187342 GCA_036426205.1 Ascaphus truei
ACCCCCGCCCCCCCCCCCCCCCCCCGCCCCCCCCCAACCCCCCACCCCGCCCCCCCCCCCCTCCCCCCCCCCTCCCCCTCCCCCCGCCGCCCTGCTCTCCCCCCCCCTCCCCCCCCTCCTCACCCCGCCCCCCCCCCCCCCCCTCCCCCCCTCACCCCCCCCCCTCCCCGCCCCCCCCCCTCCCCCCCCGCCCCCCCCCCCCCCCCCCCCCCCCCCACCACCCCCCCCCCCCCCCCCCCCGCCCTCTCCCCACCCCTCCCCCCCCCCCCCCCCCCCCCCCCCCTCCCACCCCCCCCCCCCCCCCCTACTCCCTCGCACCCCGCCCCCGCACACCCCCCCTCCCCCCCCCCCCCCCCCTCCACCCCTCCCCTCCCCACCCGCCCCCCCCCCCCCCCCCCCCCCACCCCCCCGTCTCCCCCCCCCCCCGCCCCACCATCCCGCCCTCACCACCCGCCCCCCCCCTCCCCGCCCCCCCAAACAGCCCCCCCGCCCCTAACCCCCCCCACCCCCCCCGCCCCCCGACCCCCCCCCCCAACCTGTAACCCCTCCCTCCCCCTCACCCCCGCACCCCCCCCCCCCCCCCCCCCCCCCTCCGCCACCACTCTCCCCCTGGCCCCCCTCCCCTCCACCCCCCCCCCCCCCCGCACGCCCCCTCCCCCTCCCCTCCCCCTACCCCCGCCCCACCCGCAGCCGCCCGGCCGCCCCCTCCCCCGCTCCGCGCCCCCCCCATCCCCGCCGCCCCCCCCCCCCCCGCCCCGCCCCCCCTACCCCCCCCCACCCCCCCCCAACCCCCCCCACCCCCCCTCCCCCGCCCCCACCCCCCCCCCCCCACCCCCGCCAGCCCCCTCCCCATCCCCCCCCCGCCCACTCCCCGCCCCACCCTGCCCACGCCCCCCGATGGCCCCCTCGCCCCCCAGCCCCCCCCCGCCCCTCCCCCCCCCCCCCCGGCCCCCACCCTTGCCCCCGCCCCCGCCCGCCCCCCCCCTCGTAGCCCCCCACCCCGACCCCCCCCCCGCCCCCCACCCCCCCCCCCCCAGACCCCCCCCCCCCCGTCCCTCCGTCCCCCCTGCCCCACCCCCCCACCCGCGCCCCCCCCCCCCTCCGCCCCCCCCCCCCCGCCCCCCCCCCCCTCCCCCCCCCCCCTCCCCCCCCCCCACCCCCGCCCCCCCCCCCCCGCCCCCCAACCCCCCCCCCCCCCCCCCCCCCCCTCCCCACGGCTCCCCCCCCCCCCCGCCCCCATACCCCCCGCTCCGGCACCCCCGCGCCCCGCCCCCCCCCCGCGCGCTCCCCCCCCCCGCCCCCCCCCCCATCGCCTGCCCGCCCCCCCCTCCCCCCCCCCCCCCCGCCTCCCGCCCCGCCAGCCCCCCCCCCCCCCCCCCACCCCCACCCCCCGCCCCCCGGGCCACCCCCGACCTCCCCGCCCCCCCCCCCCCCACTGACCCCCCCCCCCCCCCCCACACCCGCCGCCTCCCCCTCCCCCCCCCACCCCCCCCCCCCGCCCCGCAACCCCCCGCCCCCCCCCCGCGGCCCCCCCCCCCCCCCCTCTCCCCCCGCTGCTAGCCCACCTCGCCCCTCCACCCTGCCCCCCGCGCCACGCCACCCCCAGCCCCCCCCCCCCCCCCCCCCCCCCTCCCCCTCCAGACCCCCGACTACCCCCCGCCACCCCCCCCCTCCCCCCCCCCCCCCCCCCCCCCCCCCCCCCCCCCCCGCCCCCCCCCCCCCCCCCCCCCCCGCCCCCCCCCGCCCCCCCCCCCCCCCCCCGCCCCCCCCCACCCCCCCCCCCCCTCCCCACCCCTCCTCCCCCCCCCCCCCACCCCCCCGCCCCGCCCCCCCCCACCCCCCCCCCCCCCCCCCCCCAAAGCCCCCCCCCCCCCCCCCTCCCCCACCCCCCCCCCCCCCCCCGCCCGCCCATACCCCCCCGCCCCCCCACCCTCCCCTCCCCCCCCGCCCCCCTCCGCCCCCCCCCCCCCCTCCCCCCCCCCCCCTCCCACGCCCCCCGCCCCGCCCCACCCTCCCCCCCCCCCCCCCCCGTCCCCCCCCCCCTCCCCCCCCCCCCAGCCCCCCTCCGCCCCCCCGCCACTCCCCGCCCCCCCCCCCCCCCCCCCCCCCTCCCCACCCCAACCACCTCCGCCCACACCCCCCCCCCGATCCCCCTCGTCCCCCACCCCATCCGCCCCCCCCCCCTCCCCCCCCCACCGCCTCTCCCCCCCGCCCGCCCCCACCGCGACTCGCACCGCGCCCCCCTCCTCCCGCCCACCGCCCCCCGCCCCCCCCCCCCCCCGCCGGCCTCCCCCCCTCCCCCCCCCCCCCCCCCCCCCCCCCCCCGCCCCCCCCCCCCCCGCCCCCTGCCCCCCCCCCCCGCCCCCCCCGCGCCCCCCCCCCCCCACCACCTCCCCCCCGCCCCCCCCCCCCCCCCGCCCCCCCCCTCCCCCTCCCCCCCGCTTCCCCCCCCCCCCCCCCCCCCCCCCACCCCCCCCCACACCACCCCCCCCCCCGACTACCCAACCACCCCCCCCCCCCCCCCCCCCCCCCCCCGCCCCCCCCCCCCCCCCCGCCCCCCCACCCCCCCCCCCCCCCCCCCCCCCCTCCCCCCCCCCCGCCCCCCCCCCCCACCGGCCCCGCCCCCCCCCCCCTCACCCCTCCCCCCCCCCCCCCCCCCGCCCCGGCCCGCCCCCATCCCCCGCGCCCAAACCCCCCCCCCCCCCCCCCCCACCCCTACCCCCCCTCCCCCCCCCCCCCCCCCCCGCCCCCCCCCCCCCTCCCCCCCCCCGCCCCGCCTCCCCCCCCCCCCCCCCCCCCCCCCCTCCCCCCCCCCCCCCCCCCCCCCCCGACGCCCCCCCTCCCTCACCCCCCCCCCCCCCCCCCCCCCCCTCCCCCCCCCCCCGGCCCCCCCCGCCCCCCCCCCCCCTCCCCCCCCGCCCCGCCCCCCCCCCCCCCACCCCCAATCCCCACCCCCCGCGCACCCCCCGCCCCCACCCCCCCCCCCTCCCCACCCCCCCCTCCCCCCTCCCCCACCCCCCCCCCCCCCCCACCGCCCCCCCCCCCCCCCCACCCCGCCGGCCCACCCCCCCCCCCCACCCCCCACCCCCCCCCCCCCCCCACCCCCCCCCAGCCCCCCCGCTCCGCACCACCCCCCTCCCCCCCCGACCCCCCCCCCCCCCCGCCCTCTACCCCCCAACCCCCTCCCCGCCAACCCCACCCCCACCCCCCCCCCCCCGCCCCCCCCCCCCGCCCGCCCACCCCCCCCACGCCCCCGCCGCCCCCCCCCCACCGACCCCCGCCCCGACCGCGCCCCCCCCCCCCCCCCGAGCCCCCCACCCCCACCGCCCCCCCACCCCCCCCCACCCCCCCCCACGCACCCCCCCCCCCCCCCCCCCGCCCCCCAGCTGCACCCCCCCCATCACCCCCGGCCCCCCCCCACCCCCCCCCCGCCCCCCCCCCCCCCCTCCCCCCCCCCGCCGTGCCCCCCACCTCACCCGCACCCCCCCCCCCCCCCCCCCCCCCCCCCCCCATCCCACCCCGCCCACCCACCCCCCCCGTCCCCCGCGCCCCACCCCCCCCCCCCACCCCTCCCCCCCCCCCCGCACGCCCCGCCCCCCCACCCCGCCACCCCCCCGCCCGCCCCCCCTCCGGACCCCCCCCCCCCCTCCCGCCCCCCTCCCCCCCCCCCCCACCTCGCCCCCCCCTCCCCCGCCCCCCCGCTCCCCCCCCCCCCCCCCTACCGCCCCCACCCATGCCACCACCCCCCCTCTCCCCGCCGCGCCCCCCGCCCCCCGCGACCCCCCCCCCCCCCCCCCCCGCCCCCCCCCCCCCCTGCCCCCCCCACCCCCCCCCCCGCATCGGCCCCCCCCGCCCTCCCCCCCCCCCCCCCCACCCCCCCCCCCCCCCCCCCCCCCCCCGACCCCAACCCGGCCCCCCCCCGCCCCCCCCCCACCCCGCCCACCCCCCTGCCGCCACTGCCCCCCCACCACCCCCCCCCCCGCCCCCGCCCCACCCCCCCCCACCCCCCACCCCCGCCGCCCCCCCCCCGCCCCCCCCTACCCCGCCCCCCCCCCCCCCCGCCACCCCCCCCCCCCCCACCCACACCCCCAAACCCCCCCCCCCCACCCCTCCCACACCCCCCCCCCCCCCCCCCACTCCCCTCCCCCCCCCCACCCCCCCCCCCCCCCCCCCCCCGCCCCCCCCCCTCACCCCCCCCCCCCCCCCCCCCTCCCTCCCACGCCGCCCCCCCCCTCCCCACCCACCCCCCCGCCCCTCCCCCCTCCCCGCCACCCCCACCCCCCCCCCCCACACACCCCCCCCCGCCCCCGCCCCCCCCCCCCCTCCCCCCCCCCTCCCCCCCCCCCCCCCCCCCCCCGCCCCCCGACCCCCCCCCCCTCCCACACCCTCCGCCACCTGCCCACCCCCCTCCCCCCGGCCCCCCCCCACCCCCCCCGCCCTACCCCCCCCCCCTCCATCGCCCCCCCCCCAACCCCCCCTCCGCGCCCCCCGCCCCCCCCACCCCCCCCTCCCACCCCCCACCCCCCCCCCCCCCCCCCGCGCCCCCCCCCCCCCCCCCACCCACCCCCCCCTCGCCCCCCCTCCCCCTCTCCCTCCCCACCCCCCTCCGCCGCTCCCCCCCCGCCCCCCACCCGACCCCCCCCCGCCCCCCCCCCTCCTCCCCCGCTCCCCACCCCCCCCACCCCCCCCCCCCACCCTCCCCCCCCCCCTGCCGTCCCCCCCCCCCCCCCCCCCCCCCGCCCGCCCCCCGCCCCCCCCCCCCCCTCCCTCCGCCGCAGCCCCCCGCCCCCCCCCCAGCCCCCCCTCCCCCCCCACCCCCGCCTCCCCCCGCCCCCCCCCCCCACCCCCCCCCCTCCCCCCCCGCCCCTCCCCACCCCCCCCGCCCCCCCCCCCCCCCCCCCCTCCCGCCCCCCGCCCTCCCCCGTCCACCCCCCTGCCCCCGCCCCCCCTCGCCCCCCCCACCCCACCCCCCCCCCCCCCCCCCCCCCCCCTCCCGCCCCCCCCCCCTCCCCCCCCCCCCACCGCCGCCCCGCCCCGCCCCCCCCCCCCCCCCCCCCCCCCCCCCCGCCACCCCCCCCCCCCCCCCCCCCCCCCCACCCCCCCAACCCCTCCCCCCCTCTCTCCCCACCCCCCCCCCCCCCGCCTCCCCCTCCCCCCCCGCCGCCCCCCGCCCCCCCCCCACCCCCCCCCCCCCCCGCACCCCCCCCACCCCCCCCCCTCCTCCCACCCCAGCCCCCGACACCCCCCCCCCCTCCCCCCCGCCCTCCCCCCCCCCCCCCCCCCCCCCCCCCCCCCCACCGCCCTACCCACCCACCCCCCCCCCCCCCCACCCCCCCCCCCCCCCCCCCCCCTACCCCCCTCCCCCCCTCGCCCCCCCCCCTCCCGTCCCCCTCCCCCCTCCCCCTCACCTCGCCATGACCCTTCCTCGGCCCCTCCCCTCCCCCCCGCGCCCCCACCCTCCTCCCCCACCCCCCCCCCCCCCCCACCGACTCCCACCCCCCCCCACCCCCCCCCCAAGCCTCCACGCCCCCCGCCCCCCCTCCCCCCCCCCCCCCCTCCCCCCCCACTCCCCCCCCCCCCCCCCCGCCGCCCCCCCCCCCCCCGACCCGCCCGCCCGCCCCCTCCCCCCCCCCCACCCCCCGCCCCCCCCCCCCCGCCCCTACGCCCCCGCCCTCCTCCCCCCCTCCCGCCGCCTCCACCTGCCCCCCCCCTCGTCCCCACCCACCCTCCCGTCCGCCCCCCCGCCCCCCCCCCACCCCGCCCCCCCCCCCCTCCCCTCCCCCCCCACCCCCCCCCCCCCCCCCCTCCCCCCCCCCCCCATCACCCCCCCTCCACCCCCCCCCCCTACCACCCCCCCCCACCCCCCCCCCCCCCCCCCACGGCGTCCCCTCCCCCCCCCCCCCCCCCCCCCCCCCGCCCTCCTTCAGCTTTTTCCAGAAATCATTCTCGCTCACGTCCGAGTCATGATTCAGTCAATCAGGACATGACGATGGGTCAGTTTGTCCTGGATGCTAGATTTTCACCCCAGAGGAAGGAGTACATACTTGGTTCACTGGAGGGTGTTTCGGACCATAGGACGTTCATGATTCCTCACGCGGGAATACTCCACGACTACTCGCTGCTACCGCTTTTCATCGTGCAAGAATCCTTCCAACCTTATCATGGTCGCCCGGGAGGTGTCGCCCTGAAGGTGGGGGGTATCTGTTGGATTCCGTAGCCACGCCTGCTCTCGGTTGCTGCCTCCTCACTTACCTGCAGCTCGCATCTGGGTTCTCCCGCGGCACACGTGGACTCCGGAGGCAAGCCGCCGTCACTCTTCCAGTCTATGGCGCCAGCTCTCACATCTTCCTTCCTCTTCTGCTCTCAGAGCAGGCGGGGGTCCCACCGTACGCAGCCGATGGCCCTTGCCTCACGGAGGCGCGCACACGGAGGCGCTCTCCCCCGCCCTCTTAAAAGGCACCAGCGCCCGGGGGGGGCCCTTGTGGAATGGCTACCACTAAACATAGCCAGCTGCTGGGCTTTATGGGCTCCTTCCCTGGACTTTATTTAGGCTTCTGCACCTACAACCTGCTGTAAACCTGCCTTCCACACAACCCCCCTACCCTTGGCTGCGCTTCTTAGTGGTTCCTCTCTCTATATACCCTTCAGACACTGACTGTTGGCTGAGCCTAAGAACCAGTTGTTCTCACTCACCATTTCCTGCATCCTAGTCAAAATTCCGCAGACTTCCTCGTGAACTGAACGCGCTTCCGCTACGTCTACCTGTACCTCTGTTGGCATCCCCCTACCCCGTCAATACGCTACAACTGACTCTCCTCACCTCTGGCATCCCGATCGCTGGCTTACGGTAAGACACGAACAACGTGCCTCTCTCAAAACCCCTCTCCCTCTCCTCTAACAACCCTCGGACCTTTGCTAAACGGCCTCTCTAAACCTCCGTACCTCTTCCTACTCCGATCCGGAAGCCCAGACCACTCTTCCATCAACGTGGGCCTCGTGGCTGTGGTGGTGCGTATAATCCTATCCCACCTCAGCACCCACGGTCCCGTCTCGTTTGTGGTGTCAGCACATCCTAACAGATCTGGAGCTCAGTTCACTGGAAGCTTTCAAGAATTTAGTCCCTTGGTCCCAAATAATATTGTTACAGTCTTGTCAGTGTTTAAAAACAGTTTTTTTTTGGGAAATCCGGTTTTCTGAGTCTCAAAAATTAAGCATCGATGTGTTCAGGGCCTTCTATTCGTTAGTGTTATTAGCGTTCCCCAACAAAAATATATTAAAACTTTTCTTATTCTAAAATGTATTTATTCATGGCATCAAGTATGTTTGTCATGGTTGCTTACAATTTGCTCGCCACCAATCCAGGACAAGACGCGCGTGGCTGAGTCTGGGGTTATATATCACAACCCGACCTTAGTCGCGCAGGATACGATCTGTGAGTGCTGTCCACGTTCAATAGTTCGTAGTCGCAGGGTCAGGTATTGGAGAAGGCAGCTACATCGTTATTCAGCAGAGTAGTTCAAAACAGGTAGCCAGGAGTTCCCCGCTTCAGCTTGTAAGCGTCGGAGTAGAGGCCTTTGCGCGAGCATGACGGCCTAGTCGCTAATGACGCCGGTCTTCAGCAGGGGGAGACAGCAGCTGGCGAAGTACACGCATGCAGGACAGCGTCGGAAAACCAACGCTTCAGCACAGAAGTCAGGAACGGGCCCCCGCATGGAACTGAGCAGGCGGACTCAGAAACAACGGCTTCAAGAGCACAGAAGTCAGGAACGGCCCCCGCATGGGACTAGCAGGAGGCGCCTCAGGAAAACAACGCTTCAGCAGAGAAGTCAGGAATGGGCCCCCCGCATGGAACTAGCAGCAGGCCTCAGAAGAACTACGGGCAAGAACCAGAAAGGTTAGTACACCAGATACAAGCAGGGTGGCTTGTGGCAGAGACGTACGTCGCAGGGTAGGAATTTATGCTCGGCACTCGTACTTTCAGTGCCAAAGCCCAGGATATAAAGGGGGAGATCCAATCACAGGAGGGGTGTGTGATATTCCTCCAATGATGAGCACAGGGCAGAAGCTGCAATGAGAGAGCAGCACATGTGCATTGATTGCCAAGAGGAAGCTTTTGCAACTGCAAAGTCTGCAAAAGCTATAATCAAAGCCGAGTGAGCGATCTTACATTACACCACACCCCCTTAGGTGAGACCTCCGCTGACGAACAGTGGTCCATCACAGATTTGGGGGACATGGTAGTTGTTTTACACCTCCTTAGGAGAGAGCGTGGCGTGTTAAAGCCCAGGTTTTGTTGGGTATTCCATAACAGTACCGCCCACCACTGGGGTGTAGAAGCCTGGGTGTGACAGACCATTCATAGGTCTTGGGAGACATGAGTTTTGTTCCTGAAGTGTCCTCAGTCGAATTTAGTCAAAATCCAGGTGTACATTGCGAGTGCCGCAAAGGCGCATGGTGGCACTGCGGTTTTGGTAAGGGTCAATGGACCGGGGATCCGGAATTAGGCAACAGAAGGGCAGCAGCCAGGTGTCGGTTGCATAGTAATTAATCCAGAATAACGGTGACACTGAACTGATTGTCGACAAAAAATTACATGTGGGGAAATTGATGCAGACAATGCCTTGGTGGAATCAGTCATTAAGAAAGTTGCGAGAGTCTTAGCTTCCAAGGTAAGATTCAGCGTGGTGTGTTATCGAGTGGGGTATAGGCGGGCGGGTTCACTGCAAGATATTGGAGCGTTATCTTGATACGAAACCAGGTTCAATCGCCAGCATTTCGAGAGAGCTGTGTAGTAGTGTTTACGTAATGTTGTTGGTGTAGGACATGCTTGCGGATCCCCCCTCTTGGCCTCTGAAATTTGGGGGGAATCAAATCCAAAGTTATATGGTCTTGGGAAGGGATAGTAACGAACAACGGAGAAGACAGTAGGGGACAGCACGTCCAAACCTAGTGGGGCCTAAGAACAGGGATGGACGCCTCAGGCAAAGCACACCGAGGTCCAGCATGAGTGTCTTCGTCCTAGAGAATGAAGACATGCAATCCAGAAATGGCACTTCAGACACCGCACAAGAACTTGCGAGTAAAGCTCTGTTTGAAAGGTGAGAAAAAGATCTTTATGCCGATAAAGCAGAAGTGCGGTAAGTCGGTGCAACATGCTTAGGAATAGAAGTCTTGGGGGTAATGCTGGTAACTCCAAACACAGAGAAAAGGAAAACAGAGAACTAGTGCTTGGCTTAGGAGTGGATCTGGGCGTCCGCGTACCCAGGGTCTGCATGATACTGTGGGAGAACCAATGCGAAATATTACTGTTTTAAACATAGGGTCTTAACATCTGTTAGTTACCAGGCACTTGCCTGAAGGTAACCCTAGTTTTGCGACAGGACACATGAAGTACCAACCGCCCCAATAATTGTGGGAGACACAGAAATACACAAGTCCATCTTATAGACGGGGGTTTTTGAAAAAAGGGACACACAGCGGGTATTACTGAAAGTTCCAAATGCGATACCCACTAGTTCGTGGTAGTAGATACAGTCAGTAGTGGATAACCCCGAATACTGTGGGGCGCAATCAGTCGTGTAAACATATTAATTAAAGGAGTGGGCATCCCAGACTTAAAGTCATCTTTAATCACTCCCGGCTGTGGCATGATTCGTGAAAGAAACTAGGGTAGACTTTCCAATAAACACAGGAACATCTGCTTGTCACTGAATGGTGTGATTAGAACCATTACAGACTTGCATTTATCACAGACTTAATAGGAAATACCTTGCAAAACAGGAATCTAGAAAAGTGTCATAGGCATCTCACAGACTCCGCAGAGGTGGAGAGCAGGCATTCAGGCTCTACCTTAGTGAGTCAGAGCGAAGCCAAGGGTTAACACGGGAGTGCGGGAGACCTAGAAGCCACAAGGGGAGACTCAGAGCGTAGTAAGAGGGATCAGGGCAGATAAGGTGATCTCTGAAAGTGATAGCCTAGGGACCGTAGAAGGGATGCTAATGCTGTCCCCGGTCCCAAGGAGACAGACAGAGTCAAGGACAGGAATAACATATAGACCAACGGAAGTGAACTAGGGAAGGTTTGCTTCTACAACAGAAGTTTTAGACAGGCGGCAGAGCTTACTCACGGCTGCTGGCAGACTTTTAACTACATTGAGAAGGGACTGCAGGTTTACAAAATCAGGGGAAAGGGAGTTTTAAATTTTGAAAACCTGATCCTTCAAAAAGAGGGCCCTAACTGTAATTGTAACTAAGGGAGCAACCGCAGATGCGCTGATCACAAGGGGGTCACTTGGAAAGGGGCATAATAGTACTGTTCGCTACTAACCCGAGATTGAGAAGGGAAAAGAACAGACGTACAGGGGGGGCAACCACAACTGTGCTGGTCTCTGAAGTTGGTATTGGGAAAGAGTGTCTGGGACATCAGAAACGACTACAGATTCCACGAAAAGGATCTATGCTCAAAGCAGGGATTTCATCAGCTCTCTGAGTGACAGATGGGTCAGCGACATACCTAGGAGTGGGGGATCTGCGAACAGGCTTAGGAAACAAACGGTTCCAGAATAACTTTTACTGGAGCAGTAATTATTGCCGACAAGTTCAGGGGGCATAGCCCCGAGAATTTTAGCTGAGTCAGGGAAATAAGGGGTTACATCCTCTGAAACTAAGGAGGTGTCCTTGATTGGTGGACTACAGGGTTTACCAAGGGAGGTTCATAGGAAAAAACCTCAAGGGTTAGTTAGGTGTACCTGAGAATACAGGAAAGATACGCTATCTTCAGAGAGTGGGGACATAGGGTTGTTCAGCTTCTTGCCCTAGAGACCTCACATTAGTCTGGGGATACAAGGGTTAACAATGGGGACCTTCAAATAGACTAGCAAGGGTTTTTAAAACAGAAATAACCTCTGGAACAGAGCTTAGAAATTCTGGGTTAAAAAAAAAGGGCAAAACAGGATTCTTCTCGGTGCCAGGGAAGACACACTGACCTGGGGGATGCGTGATTTACAAGTGGGGACTCATAGGCCTGACTAGCAGGGTTAAGACCGGAATAACCTCGGGGACAGAACCCAGGGAGGTTTAACTCAGGACTAGGGACCATCGCAGCTTCTTCCTTAGTGGGAGTGATAGGGAGATGGTTTGGCCTTTCTTAGGAGAGGGTGTAACCCCACAGGTTTAGTAACAGGACGGGCAGAGATAGAAATTGTGATTAGAAAGTGCGTAGGCAGCGAGCAAAGGGTCCCGCCACTTAAGATTAGGTCAAAATCCCTGTATAACACACGGGGGCATCTCAGAATCTGATCTAGAGTCTTCGATCTGGGGTGGAAATAGCAAGGTGCATTTGGGAGGGACAGGGCCTGTGGTCTTTCTTTCCTCTTTAATGCTGAGATCTAGTAAGGAGTTCTTACGAAGTCGTTCTTTCCAGAAGGGGTTTAAACTTTATACAAGAACTCACTCTCAGGCGGAGACAGTCTCTCAAACCGGTATGGTCTTCCAAACAGGACTGGTCCGCAGCCTGGGACATAGGTACACTAAAAAATTACAAACCCCGCCATGGCGCGTCCGGTGTTGGTGGGGCCAGCATACTGTTACGATTGTGCTCGCCACAAACCGGACGCTGCGGGACTGGGGCTGAGGTGGGGTTATATAATCACCGACCTTAGTCCACACAGACTGATCTGGATGGTCCGTTCGTATCGTACATAGCGAGGTTCAGGATTGGAGAAGGCAGCAATCGTCGTTAGCAAGCAGGAGTTCGGCAACATGTAGTCAGCAGGAGTTACCGCCTTCAGCTTAGGAGCGTGAGCGTGGGAGTGCCTCTGCGCGAGACGGCCATCGGCCATGACGCCGGTCTCAGCGGGGGGAGGAGGCGCAGCGGCCAATTACACATGCAGGGCATGTCGAAAACCAACGTTCAGCACAAATCATGAACGGGCCCCCGCATGGGACTAGCAGGGCGCCCCTCAAAAAAAACAATGCTTCAGCAGAGAATCAGGAACGGGCCCCCCATGGGAGAGCAGGCGGCCCATAAACAACAGAAACGCTTCAGCACAGAAGTCAGGAACGGGCCCCCGCAGGAACTAGCAGGCGGCCTCAGGAAACAACGCTTTCAGCAGAGAAGCAGAATGGGCCCCCCGCATGGAACTATCAGCAGGCCTCAGGAACTAGGGGCAAGAACCAGAAAGTTTAGTACACCAGGATACAAGCCGCGGTGGCTTGGGCAGACAGTAACGCCAGGGTAGGAATTATTTGCTCGGCACTGTTTCAGTGCCAAGCCAGGATATATAAGGGGCGGAGATCCAATCACGAGGAGGGTGTGTGAGTATTCCTCCATGATGGAGCCACAGGGCAGAGACTGCAATGAGAAGCAGCACATGTGCCATTGATTGCCAGAGGAAGCTTTTGCAACTGCATAAGTCTGCAAAAGCTATAATCAAAGCCAGGAGCGGATTCCTTACATTGATTTGATCAGAATCTTCCTTATCCTGATTCCAGCATAATGTATGAAGTTTGTTACACCAGCAGAAAAGTCCTAGTATATTTATATATCCAAGAATGCAGTGAAAATAGTGTATTTTATTGTTCTGTTTGTATATATTTGAAAGTTTAAAAAAAGTTAGTTTGTGAGAAAATAAGCATACACTATACATTAATATTGGTATCTGTATATTTGTGTGCATTCCAGTAGCTCCTTCAACCTGGAGAAAATGAAATTGACAGTGTGTGAGTAATCTACCCATTTATATGCCCTCATCCTAAACTGTATATGTAACACCTCTACCCCCGGCCAATAGAAGGGGGGCCACACCAAAGTGTCTCTCTGTCTCCTCAAGTGATATTGCTTGTGTGTGCAGTTAATGCTCCGCGGTTACCTTATCGCTCAGGGTCCTGGAACTTTGTGCAGGGCTCGGGTGTTGATTAAGAAAAGGAAAAAAGGGCGAGAGGGACTTTCTTTTAACTTTATTAAGCAGTCAATTGGAATAGCAAGGCCAGGGTCACTCTACTCTTTCCTAGATCTGTCTCAGGGTCTCCCCTGCTGAAATCCCTCTCCTGGCTTTCTATCAAATCTCGCATCTCGCACTCAATTCTCCTCCTCACTTTTAAAGCTTTACACTCTTCTGCCCCTCCTTCCATCTCAGCCCTAATTTCTCGTTATGCACCGTCCCGACTCTTGCGTTCTTCTCAAGGATCTCTTCTCACTACCCCTTTTGTATCTAAACCCTCTCTATCCACCTTTAAGACCCACCTTAAAACACACCTGCTTAACGAAGCATATGAGTAGCTCCGTGGCTGATACTATACACCTCTTACATAAATCCTGGCCCCTTGCAGACGCACTTATCAGAACACCCTCCTATTGTCTCTGTACGTTCTTCCTACCTACCAATTAGATTGTAAGCTCTTCGGGGCAGGAACTCCTTTTCCTAAATATTACTTTTATGTCTGAAGCACTTATTCCCATAATCTGTTATTTGTATTATTTGTTATTTATGATTGTCACGTGTATTACTGCTATGAAGCGCTATGTACATTAATGGCGCTATATAAATAAAGACATATTTACATAGCAACAGACCTGGTTTTCAGGTTACAAAAGATCTCTTCTTGTTACATGCAGACACATACACTCAAGTTTCCTCAACCATGAGATTTGTAGGCAGTGTAGCTCTTTTTCAAGCCTTTCCCCTGCTGCCAAAAACAGAGCTGGAACCTTTTTCCAGCCCGTGTGAAGAACCTACTTCCCCCTGTGGCAGGATCCTGATCTAGCGTAGTGTCTCTAGGGCAACTATACTGGGAGACTTGCCCTAACTAGAAAACAAGAAATCTGTTGCTTACCCCTATTACAGGACTAGGAACCCTGGAGATCCCCTCAATGTGGGTCCACTTAAGATCTGAAGAAAAGATTCAGGTCCTAAATACTTATAGAGCCCATATTCCCCCCCACCCCCCGTGGGAGATTCTGCTGCAACATGGAGTGTGGTGGTGCATACCTGCTGGCTCACAGTAGATCTGAGTCTCCCGCATGGTGGAAGGGGATGTCAGAACAGGCTTCTGGGGTATAGACTGATAATGTATTCACAGTGACAGTGCCTCCATCTCTTGCAGGCCCCTGGAAGGAGGGGAGCATTCTCCTACAGAAGAGTTCTCTTCCCTTCCCCTGATAGATTGCAGTCTCAGGCGGAAGGTATGGTGAAACAGGAACATTTTATTATACACTGCAGGCTTCACACAGCATACACAGCAACCATCAGTAGAGTTTAGGGCCTTCACCCTCAGGATGTCCCTGGACCTGTACTCCCAGCCTCGGGCACCAGAAGCAGTCCTAGCTCTTCTCTTACTCCCTGGTGGAGTAAGAGGAATAGTCTCCCGCCGCTCTGCTAGGGAGGGTCCACAGATTGGCAGATCCCTGCCAACTGGTTGGGGTAGACTGGCCTCTCTCAAAGGTAGGGGCAAACTGGCTAAATCAGGAAGTGCAGCTCCTTAAGTACAGGAAAAGTGCAGGAAATCACCCCCCCCCCCCTCCAATACTGGCAGGTACTGTAAGACACAGTGCTCCAATCCATAAATTGTTCTAGTTATACTGTAGTTATACAGTGATACTGTATATAGTTTGACAGTAGTTATAGTCTAATATTGTGAAATACTCAATGCCTTTAATGCACTATTTTTTTCTTTTCAGAGCTGCAGCACTACAGGAAGGGGGGGGGGGGGCATGTGTAAAAGTATTGTAATGTGTGTATAGGGTAGGAACAGTCAGTAATTTACACTACCCCCCCTCTCTCAATGACAAAAGAACTACAGACTGCAATGCAGCCATTATAAAGAAGATAAAGACAAGCTTGTAAATTTGGAAGAGATGACCTACTGTATTTTTGTATTATTCATTTTTTCCATGATTATCCTGCACGAATAAAATTGTTCCTTCTTTAAATTCATGAGAATCATTTGAACTTTGTGTGTGTGTGGTGAGGGGGGGGGGAGAGAGGGCTATATGCAAGATTATTAGTTCAAAGAAATCTTTTGAACAGGTAAACAGAATGTTTTGAACCCCACACCCTCAAATAAAAATTACAGTATGCCACCCACCTCATAAAGTACAGTATACATGAAAGCTAGTGATTGATTCTAAGAATAGCAAAAATTGTTATGCAAGCCCATGTCGAGAAACAAAACAAAAAAAAGTCCTGGTTTTTTTTCAGACTTGAAATTCACATTGAATGAGAAGTAATTCTCGCCAAAACCCCATACTGTATGCGTTTCAACAAGATTCCAATGAGACATACACGCATGCGCCAAATGTGATGACACGCATATGCATTTCAACAAGGTTCCAATGAGAGACACACACGCATGCGCCTGAATGTGATGAAACGCATATGCGTTTCAACAAGGTTCCAATGAGACACACATGCATGCGCCTAAATGGGATGACATGCATATGCGTTTCAACAAGGTTCCAATGAGACCTACACCCATGCGCCTAAATGTGATGACACGCATATGCGTTTCAACAAGGTTCCAATGAGACATACATGCATGTGCCTAAATGTGATGACACGCATATGCATTTCAACAAGGTTCCAATGAGACATACACGCATGTGCATAAAATAAAAACAGTATGAAAAGAAGAGTAATATGGAAAATAGCTGAAGCGCTCAAATGCAAGTATATCTCAAAATGATAATAAGCCAGACCACTGTACCAGGGTACTAACAATTGATATAGTACCTATTGTGTCATATAATGGGTACTATCCTCCTGAAGACAGGTGGTGTGTGGTGCAACCCACTCACCATCAGTCTCATTGGCAGGTTCCCCTGAAAAATATGCAAATACTCACATCCTGGTAGGGCAGGCAGGCAGGCTGTGCAGCTACTCAATGCAATACAGGGAAAAGGGAGACCAAAAAGCGCACCAGCACAAACGGAGCAGGAAGAACCCAGGACAAAAAAAATTATTAAAAGGGCACTTTAATGTGGCAAAAGACCCATCCAATGCATTTAGAAACGTCGCAGCGACGTTCGAAATGCATTGTGGGTCTTTTTGCCACATGAAGGTGCCCTTTTAATCATTTTTTTTGTCCTGGGTTTTTCCTCTCCGTTTGTGCTGGTGCGCTTTTTGGTCCTCCTTTTCCCTGAAAAGAAGAGTAAGCCTACAGGAGCACTGTGGCGAAGCACGAGTCCCAAATATTCCACCCAGTTAGCCAATTAGTTGATGGAACAATGGTGGACAAAGACAGCTCCTGAACCAGGTGTGTGGGGAGGCGGGGGGGTGGCCACTCGCTACAAGGAATACGGCCTGCCCATGGGAAAAAGCAACAAAGAGGCTTTAGTATGGGACCTTGTGGTATGAGGGATGAACCCAAGCGGGCCCAGCAGAAGAGGTAGCGAATAAGATAGATGTCCCTGTTGCACCCTCTCCGGCGAAGTCCTGATCCTCAAGTGTGGAGACCACATAGAGTGAACCGGCCGCTGATGTCCCATAGTGGTCAGGCTCTAGACTGCAATTGCTGTGCTTAGGCTGGATGCCACAGAAGACCAGCGTTCCATGGCCCTCTTGCTGATGCTGTCCACAGCGCTCCAACCTATAGTACCCATGAACGGTCTCCCTTCAGCTGTCGGGACTCCCGGGTCAGCAAAACCAGAAGGATGACCTACAGCAGTTTTCTGAAGTTCGATGACGCCTCTGTGAAAATCAATGATTTCCTGCGGCTCTGAGAAACAGTGCCACCTTTACTCTGTCCGAGGGGAAGATTGGGTGATGTACCTTGCCCCCACTTTTCCACTGGGAAAGTTGCAGTGGTCTACTGGGAAGTGGAACTAGAGGATGCCAGAGATTACCCAGTGGTAAAGCGCATTCTGCTGGCGTGATATGCCATCACACCAGAAACCCATTGAGCCTTGCAGTAGGGTACCCAGGATACCTATGTGGAGTTTCTGTTCTAACATTAAGTGCTGGGTGGAAGGATGCAAGGCCATCACTTTCAAAGGACTCCTGGTCATCCTTGACCTCATAAATCGAGGACCAATTTCTCCTGTAGTGACTGTGGGAGGATTGGGATTGGGTAATGGTCAAAATCCAGCCACCGCACAGAGGACCGCAAGATGATTTCCTGGCAGCACGTACCTAGTTCTTCCCCCGAACCCCAGCAGGAGCCCCCGAAGCACGTAGCTCTCGACAGCCATAGGCACATAGGCCAGATCCGCTAAGCTGTAGAAGTTCCCTCCAGGACCTGGGGGTCCTGCCGACAAAGTTTGAGTGCAAGTGCTATCTGTGCGACTGGATAGGACATATGCAGGCTGATAGCCCCAATCCAGCCCAGGCAGCAAATCCCAACTGAGAGCCATGATCCCAAGCCCCAAGACCGATTATCTGCATCAATCCACAGGTTCAGATGGTGAACAGCACCCCGAAACAGCTTCTTTGCCACCCACCATCAATCCAGCGGGGCACCGAGTAACAGAAATCAAGCTCGAGCCCAATGATCTGTCAGAGGCATCTCTGCCCAGTGACCATAGGTGCCAGGATGGCAGCCAACTTTCTAATCACCGGGGCAACCATAACCCCAGTCCAACCTGATTTCAGGCTGTTGGCTGTCAGGAGGCTCAGGCAATTCGGGAGGATAAGCCCGAACCCATCTCTGCTGTATCTTGCGAGCCTATGCCTTAGATTTCATGGCGGAAACCAGAGAGTACCCAACATGACTGACCCCCTTCTTCATGACGGTGTGAGAATGTATAATAGCACAAAGCAGAGCCGTGCATTACGGGAAGCCTTGTGGTCAGATTTGAGTTTAGAGGGCATGAGGCAGCAAATGGCCAATACTGCCTCTCGCCCTTCACTTCCATACCCCATTTTATGCAAGAGAATATCTTTGCCTTTGCAGCAACTGCCAGACATTGAGCACTATTGCTTTGCTCTCTATGTCAACCTCAAGGTCATTAATAAACAAATTTAAAGCAGTGGTCCCAGTACCGGACCTCGATGTACTGTATTCCACTTACAACTTTAGCCCCACCTGAAAAGGTTCAATTTATGATAACTTGTTGAAGGAACAAAAGCAGAGAGTTTTCAATCCAGATAAATATAACATCATATATCTGTCATATACACATATGTTAAATGTATTAAATGTGCCTATTGGGCATGCAAGGCATTTGATTAGCACTGTAGCAGCCAAGGGTATAATAAATGTTTATATTTAAAAAAATGTGCATGTGTTCACCTAGTCCATTCTGGTATTATAAGCAACTTGGCTAGCTATATAACAGCCATTACATAGATGCTTATGTTGCCAACATTGACTAGTTGTCAGGAAAACTGAGAAATTGTCCTGTGTGATTCAGTTATTACTGGACTTTATAATTTATTAAATAGCAGAGTAGTTTGGTGAAAATTACATTGACATAATAATTTCCATTCTACTAGAAGGTATTTTTACTGGCATTATCTATGGAGCTTTGCTGACATTTTCCAAATGAAAAAAGACTTTACTGAAAATCCAAAGCATTTTTGGGAGAGGAAAAATAAACACTTATGCATGTGAGAAAAAACCCACTTTAGTCCCTACTAAATCAGGGCCATTGATGTTAGAATTAAAGCCCCCTGTTTACCTAAAAAAAATATAACTGAAAGAAATGGTAATTTTTCATGTAATAAATATGTTTTTTGCATCTTTATTGCCACAAATAGCCTGGATAATATACCCACAGTATATTCATGCTCCCAAGCTGTGGGAAACAACAGCTCCACAGTTTTCTCTTCATAAATCTGGTTTTCAATTTTGCCATGAGAAATTAATTTATAAAACAACCTTTATCAAATCCCCAGCTGCAAAACTGGTGCAAAATTGGGGCACCAGATGTAGCCGGGACTATACATTTCATTTCAAAGCAATGGAGAATTTTTCTTTGATAAATCTGGTGTGGTAACTTTGTATAAGATGTGATCCAGATATTAGCCAGGAGCTCTATAAAATGAATAGAATGGCATGGATACAAATATTATATTTGTGCCACAAAACCAAATAACAGGTTGGCCATTTTTTATGAAAATAATATATTCTTTTCTCATATAAGTCAAACAATGTATGCTTCGCTCTACATTGAACTCTGTATGAGTTCTGATGCCTTCTGCACCCCACCCCTCAAAACTTCATTAAATCAGGGCTTATAACATGACAGAAACAGACTTTATGTATCCTGAGTTAACTTGATGTCGTCACAGATAATTATATGTACAATCAATGTCCGATATACATTTAACTGGCATAGGCTCAGCGTCATGGTATTGTAGCATTACTTTGTGTTATCTTACAGCAACATGACATTAAGTACATCTTGGTGTTACACTGAGTGGAGAGAGAGAGGAGAGGGAAATAACGGTGTTACGGTATTTAACGCATGCCAAACTGTGGCGTTATAACCAACCAGACACGGCAAAAGCCCTATTTCAGGGTCTGGATGGGAGTAACGCCAAGTTTAGCTATGACTTAAGTAACATAACGTTGAGTACCCATTAAACTAAACAGATTTTAGTGGATAGGCGATGCCTCATATGCATCTCCTTATCACAAACTTCTGGTATAGTTAACGCTATGCTCTTTGCAGGAGAAAATATGGCTTAACGTTACGTTATTCTCCTTTGAGGATACAGTGCTGTTATTAACATGGTAGAAAGGGTATTAGGGTGCTCAAGAAATTGGATCTTATTCAATATTTCATTTGTATATAAACACAGAACTCCATAGAGGGAAAATGGATAATATAAATTCACAATCCTGAGATGATAACTTGATTGCAGTCTGACAAATATCCCCTGAAGGTTGAGATAGAGTGAGGTACTCCACACTCATCTAAAACCTCATTGGGGGTGTCTTCAATATAATCCTCAACCTGGAAGGTACTCACATATGTCATGAAATAGATGACCCACTTCAGGAGCCCTGTCTGTAGCGGGCCAGCCGCTGTAGTAACTTCAATGAAGAAAAAAAGTTAAAAAGCAGCGCACAACCAAGGGAGTAGGGTCCAAAACAAAAAAAGTTGTATTGAATCATGTTTAAAAAAAAATACAAATGTGTGTACTTCTTTTTTTTTTTTAACTTACTGTGTGATTCAATAAAACTTTTTTTGTTTTGGACCCTACTCCCCTGGTCGTGTGCTGCTTTTCCCCTGTTATTAACATGACATT
The DNA here is from genome assembly GCA_036426205.1 of Ascaphus truei. NCBI lineage: Eukaryota > Metazoa > Chordata > Amphibia > Anura > Ascaphidae > Ascaphus > Ascaphus truei. The sequence goes on from WSYH01000576.1 coordinate 132,689, forward strand.
AACTTACTGTAGTTTGGCATCACATTAAATAGGCTAACGGAGCTTTGAACATCTGACCCTGTGTCATATGTAGGGAGAACTTACAGAGAAAGTAGGAAGATGTTATTGTAAATGTGTAAACAAGGGCAGTTTGTTATTTTATGAAAACCTTGTCTTGTGCATTTAATCAAATCAAATTGTTGTTACTACCTGTGAATGAATTTCCATCTTTTTTACGCATTTGTATAACATTAATTAATTTGAAAGCATCAAATCATAGAAATACAGATTTTCACGTATTTTTAATTGGAAAAAAATGAAACATAATGTAATAGATAATTTTGCTCACTCCTGTTTACTTAATTAAAATGTAAATGATGGTGTATACAGCTGCATCGGACTTTTTATAACATTTACCCGGGTACATTTTCGTGATCCCGCATGGTGGACCCGAGATGTTCAGGGGCAGGCTATGAGGCGCATCGGAGTAACACCGCAGGGCTCCCTGCTGTGTGAATACTACCGTAGTCTGCTTTTCTGTAATAGATGCGCAGCAAGAGGCTGAATCAGTCACTCTAACTGCGTGCCTCTCACAGGCGATCGCGGGGTTTTTATTAAAATTCTAACATTACAGTAATGTAGCAGAGGGTCTCCGGAGCTGAACCGCATTGATTTCAGGTCCGGGGACCCCCTACTTTCCCCTATATTAATACTGACTGCAATTTTTTCTCCCTCCCCCATTTTCTCCTTTATCCTCTCTCATCCTCCCTCTTCATCATCCCTCATCATCTCTCCCCCTCCTCATTATCTCTCCCCCTCCTCATCATAATCATCTCTCCCTCACCTCATCATCCTTATCATCTCTCCTCCTCCCCTCATCTCCCCCTCCCATCATAATCATCTCTCCCTCTCCTCATCATTCTTATCTCTCCCCCTCATCTCTCCCATCATCATCATCATCATCATCATCATCATCATCATCATCGTCATCATCGTCATCATCATCACCACCACCACCACCTCATCTCCCCCACCATTACCATTACATTACTCTTCTAGAGTCAATAATGGACTGTTTCTCGTACTCCTCTTGGCCTTGTACGATCACCGGCTTAGGAGTAGGATCACCGGCTTAGGAGTAGAAGAAGTGTTAGGAAATTGAGAACTTTGAAACACAGGCTTAAGGAGAGAAACATGAAAGACTGAAGGTATTTTCATAGAAGGAAGCAGTTGTAATTGGTACGCGACCGGATTGATTTGCTCCAAAATGGAAAATGGGCCCAGGAACCCAGTGGGAGTCAGTTTGAGGGTTGGTGTCTTCAGTCTGATATTTTTTGAAGAGAGCCTCACCCTGTCTCCTGGTTTGAAGTTGGGCACCTTGCGCCAATGACGGTCCGCTTGAATTTTTTGTCTGCGAGTTGCCTCCACAAGAGTCCTCTGAATCCTTTCCCAAGATTCTTGTAAAAAATGATTCTGTTGTCTGCTGCTGGGACCCCGGAGGGAGAAGAAGAAATGGGAAGCCATGCCGGGTGAAATCCATAATTGATAAAGAATGGTGATTCCTGTGTAGATTAGTTCCTTAAAGAATTGTGAGCAAACTCTGCCCATGGGAGAAGATCCACCCTGTCATCTTGGTCGTCGGAAATGAAGCATCGTAAATATTGTTCCAAAGACTGGTTAGTTCTTTCAGTCTGTCCGTTGGTCTGGGGATAATACCCTGAAGAAAAATGAAGAACAATGTCCATTCTTTGGGCGAATGCAAGCTAAGATTTAGAGACAAATTGAGAACCACGGTCGGATACTATGGTCAGAGGTACCCCGTGGACATGAAAAATTTCTTTGAGAAAGATATCTGCTAAGGAAGCAGAATTGGGTAGGCCCTTAAGAGGGATGAAGTGAGATTGTTTAGCAAATCTCTCAATGACGACCAAAATAGTATTCATTACTTTGGAATTAGGAAGCTCGACGATAAAATCCATAGAGACATTCAGGAACTGGCAATGGGCATAGGAAATCCGGTGGTTTGTTGCGTGTAGCTTTAACCTGAGCGCAGATAGAGCAGGACTTAACGAACTCCTCAATGTCTTTAAGCATAGTAGGCCACCAGAAGGTTCGTCTGATGAGATCAGAAGTTTTTCTGAAACCAGGGTGACCGGCAGACTTAGATGAATGATCCCAGTCTAGAATCTTTTTATGAAATTGAGGAGCAGCATACTGTATAGACAACCATCCGGCACCTCAATACCACCGGGAATGTGTGTTTGAGTAGCCAAAATGTCATCCAGGACGTCAAAAGAATTGGCAGAAATAACATATTTGGAAGGGAGGATAATCTTCTATAAATCTTCAGACTTGTCTTAACGACGAACTGGGTGGACAGTGCATCAGCTTTCAGGTTTTTTGACCCGGGAATATAAGAAATCAGATAATTGAATCTGGAGAAGAAGAGAGACCAAAGGGCCTGACGAGCTCCAAGACGATGGGCGTTTTCAATGTACAGCAAGTTTTTATGATCTGTGAGAATTGAAATGGGATTTTCAGTACCTTCCAAGAGGTGTCTCCACTGTTGTAGTGCCAGTTTGATAGCGAGGAGCTCCCTGTTGCCAACGTCATAATTCTGTTCCGCCGAGGAAAACTTCTTAGAAAAGAAACCGCAGGGGTGAAGCTTCGCCTGAGGGGATTGCCTTTGAGAAAGAATGGCGCCTGCGCCAATGTCAGATGCGTCCACCTCCAGAGTAAAAAGTAGTTTGGGATCTGGGTGACACAGGAAAGGTGAAGAGCCAAAAGCTTCTTTGAAAGATTTGAAGGCTTGAAGTGCCGAAGGTGGCTAGGAAGAGGTGTTAACTCCTTTCTTAGTCAAGGCCATGATAGGAGCTACTGTAGACGAAAAATTATTGATGAATTTGCGATAATAATTGGCAAATCCTAGGAATCGTTTAATTGCTTTCAAGGAGGTCGGCTGTGGCCATTCTAGCACTGCCTTGAGTTTAGCAGAGTCCATGGAGAATCAGGAGTCTGAAATAATATAGCCCAGTAAAGAAATTGATTTCTGGTGAAATAGGCACTTCTCTAGTTTGGCATACATAAGATTCTCCCGAAGGCGAGACAAGACCAGTTTGTGTGATGGATGTGTTCTGAGAGAGATTTAGAAAAGATGAGAATGTCGTCAAGATAGACTATGAAAAAAAAAATAGAGAAGATCTCGAAAAATCTAATTTACGAATTCTTGGAATACTACTGGAGCATTACAAAGACCAAAGGGCATGACTAGATATTCGTAATGTCCATCACGAGTATTGAAGGCCGTTTTCCATTCATCGCCTTGGCGTATACGGACAAGATTATATGATCCTCGAAGGTCCAATTTGGAAAAGATAGTGGACCCTTGTAAGCGATCAAAAAGCTCAGAAATGAGCGGTAGGGGGTAGCGGTTCTTCACAGTGATCTTATTGAGCTCTGTAGTCGATACAAGGGTGGAGAGACCCGTCTTTCTATTTAACACAGAAAAAGCCAGCCCCAGCTGGGGGACGAAGAATTCTGAATAAATCCCCTCTTCAGGTTCTCTTGAATATATTCAGACATAGCTTTGGTCTCAGGAAGAGAAAGAGGGTAAGATCTGGCTTTGGGAAGAACAGAACTAACATACACAATATATTAGATGGCGCTCTAACACTATACTTCAGTGCAAATAACAGTGATAAACAAATAAAATAAATTATAAACTTCACCGTGCAACAAAATAAAAGTAAAGACACTCAAACCCTTCTGGGACTGTTTCAAGGTCCTCAAACGAGATAGTGGAATGGAGTCAGGGGAGCGTCAATACCTGGAAAATATACAAACTACCAGAGTGTATACTGTTTGGTAATATAAAATGGTAATGCTCCAAGCCCCGAGCAAAAACGCACATAGTGAATAAGGACACATATCCCATAACACCAACAGAAGGGAGAAATAATATCCAGAAGAGAGACAACAGAGCCAAAGGTTAAAAAACCATATGAATTTTATCCGGAATGGTAAAATCAAGGCTACAAGATACCGGAGTACAAACGGGCCGTGTGAAAGGTAAAAGATGATACACCGAGTCGCGACCTCGTGAACCTACCAGCGCGTCCGCCTTCTCCCCGGTACTCGTCCTGTGCTGCAAGCTGGATGCATACGTCACCTTCGGGTGTCAGGTGTGTGGCGTCCACGGAGCTGCAAGCTAGATGCCGATACGTCACTTCCGAATTACACGGGTACAGTTGGCGCCACCGGAACATCAGCTGGGTATCGTCTCCCTCACGGTAGTTATGTTGACCGGGTTACCTCAACATAACCCACCTGAGGGAGACGATACCCAGCTGATGTTCCGGGGGTGGCGCGCCAAATGTACCGTTCTGTTAATTCGGACTAGTGACGTATCGGCATCTAGCTTGCAGCTCACCCGCCGTGAGCAAAACACTCCGTGACACCAGGAAGTGACGTCGGATTCCACAGCTGCAGCACAGGACGAGGTACGGTGGAGAAGGCGGACGCGCTGGAGGTTCACGACGGTCGCGAACTCGGTGTATCATCTTTTAACTCCACAACCCGCCCTCTCCGTTTACCCGGTATCTTGTAAGCCTTGATTTTAACCATTCCCGGACTAAATTCCATATGGTTTTTTTAACACTTTGGCTCTGTTGTCTTCTCTTCGGGAATATCTATTCTCCCTTCTGTTGTTTATGGATATGTTCCTTATCAATAGTCTTTGCTCTGTGGAGCTATTACCATTTTATATTACCAAACAGTATACACTATGGTAGTTTGTATATTTTCCAGGTATTGACGCTCCCCTGACTCCATTCCACTTTGGGAAGAACAGAGCCTGGCAATAGATCAATCAGGCAATCAAAGGGCCGACGTGGGGGAAGAACCTCGGAGCATACCTTGTCGAAGACATCTTTAAACTCAGCATAAACTTCAGGAGTAGGTTTGTCTTCATTAGGGACGCTAAAACCACAAATTTGTCGTCTCTGAGAAAAACAAGACTTGGTACATTGGGGACTCCACAGTATGGGTCCTTTGTTGGTCCAATCCAACTGTGGGTTGTGTCGTTGAAGCCAGAGAAGGCCTAAGATTACCTCAACGGATGGTGTATGAATAACGTCCAGGACGATCTCCTCCTTATGGCCGTCTTTAGTGATGAGAGAAAGTTCACAAGTCTTCAGAGAGATGAAGGCTGGCTGGAGGGAACGTCCGTCGATGGCTTCCAACCCGATAGGCACAGATTTATGAAGAAGCTGGATTCTGTTCCTTAAAGCAAAGTCTTGATCAATAAAATTACCTCCTGAACCAGAGTCAATGAAGGCGGATATAGAGACCTGGAAGTTGTCACCCTTGAGGAGAATGGGCAGCATGATCCGGCTCAGCAAAGTTTTCTGGGAAGAAGGGGAAGAAGAAATAGTGCCCAATGTGATCCCCATATATCTCATTGAGCTTTGGCGTTTCCCGGTTTGAGTGGGCAGCGAGATAGTTGATGGCCAGGATGAACGCAACAGTGACAGAGTCTGCTGTCCCGCCGGCGTTGTTTCCCAGTGAAAAATAATCAGTAGCTTCCCAGTTGCATAGGTTCAGGATCGTCAGAAAGTGAAGAATCTATTGGAACAAGATTGTGGATAGAGGGTCTGGCCGGGAGAGGCCGAGAGCAAGAGCGTTCGACCTTCCTCTCCTGGAGATGCTGGTTGACACGGAGATCCTCTAAATTAGTAGGTCTTTTCTGAGCAGCTAGTTGATCCTTGAGGGGCTTGACTAACCCCTGCCAGAAGGCCGCAGTCAGTGCTTCATTATTCCAGGCTGTCTCTGCTGCGATGGTCCGGAATTCAAGTGCATACGTAGCGACTGGCCGGAGACCTTGAGAGATATGAAAGAGAGACGATGCTGCTGTGATCTTGCGACCCTGGGTGTCAAAAGACTGCTTAAATTCCTTTATAAAGTGAGAGTAGTCCTGGGTAATCTCTGGGTTTTTTTCACAAATGGGGGATGCCCAGGCAAGAGCGTCACCGGTTAGCAGGGCGATGACATAGGCTACTTTCGACCTTGCAGAGGGAAAACGATAAGGGGTTAATTCGAATTGAATACCACATTGGTTAAGAAAACCTCTGCATTCATGGGGGTCACCAGCGTAGCGGTTAGGAGTAGGGAGACGCGTTTCAGCAGACATAGTTAGATCCGAAGAGGGTGAGAAAGTCACTGCTGGTCTCATAGGTCTATTTTACTGCAGCTGCTGAGAAAGGTTTGCAAAATCCTGGTTTAAAGAGTCAAACTACGTCTCTAACCGATAGAGACGTTCAAGAGGACTTGCTTTACCCACCTCAGTGGTGTCCACGTTAGTTGGGCTGAGCATTCTGTAATGCTTGCGCTCACCACGAACAAGGCGGGACACCAGTACTGAGGTAGGAAAGTATAGAACTGCGCACCCATAGCAGCAGAGGCACGCATGGAGAGTGGATAGTCAAGATCGCCTGGTCTGGGTTCGAGAGAGTGGGTTAATCGTGGTACTTGCCAAGGTTGTGGGTAGGTGCCAGGAGAGAAGTAGATAGTCTATTTGCCGTGGTCAGGAATGGAGAAGGTCGGATGGTCTGAGGCAAGCCAGGATCGATAATCCAGAGCAGGGTCCAAAGTCTAGCCGGGTCGGTACACAGGGAGGCAAGCAGCAACAGGAAAAGAAAAGCAGAAGGCACAAGGCAGAGACAGAGACGTGGGAACACAAGGCTACCAATAACTATGCTCAGCCAAAGAGGAAGTGACAGAGCTGAGCATATTTGGAGGCAGGAGTCCAAGGTGAGAAGGGGGTGGAGTGGAGGATCGGCCTCTGCGGAGGCAGGGATAGGCTGTGAGATGCAGGAGACAGGTGAGGGTGATATTAGAGTTGACGCGCAGCTGGGGAGCGGTGCACGTGCATCACGTGTGCGCGCCGCGAGGGCCGGCCGTGTGGCAAAACCGGAGGTGCGGAGCCAAGCTCCATAGGAACTGCGAAAGCCCTGCATGGGCGCGCGCACTCTGTAAGGTGCGTGGGAGGCTGTACAGCAGGAAGCAAGGAGGAAGCACGCCGCAGGGGATGCACTCTCAGATCACTTGCAGCGGGATGCTGTGCAGCAGGAGATAAGGAGGGAACACGCCGCAAGGGACGTGTTCCCCGATTCCTTACACCTCATACCCAAACCTACTTTACCCCTTCGAGGCCTATGCCTACTCCCCCTCCTACTCCCTATAAGGGATCTGTCAAAATATCCAGGATGAGTGCTGACAGGAAGTGGCATCATCTTCTCTGAAGCTGCCACTGTCATCTTACTTCCTGGCAAATCCTGCCCTTACCCTCCTGACAGGATGCAAGTCTCGCTTTGGACCTCCTTGCTAGCAGCTGTCTCTGGCCTGTAAGTAGCAGGCAGTTGCTATCTAACTTTGCTCGTGCAAAGTACTTGTACCTTGTCCCGTCTGAGCTCTTGTCTTTGTTTTGTCTGCCACCTGTCTCGATCTTGGAACTGAATCTGACTACCCCTTGCCTGCCGCCTGCCTCGACCTCTGACCCGGACTTTACTACCCCTTGCCTGCCGCGACTTCGAAACCGGACCTGACTACCCCTTGCCTGCCATCTGACTTGACCTCGGAACCGGACCTGACTGTCCCTGCATCCCAGGCCTCTGAACCAAGGCCAAGATCGGTGTATTACTCCCTGCCTCTGCCCAGCGGGTCCGTATCCTGTCCTGCAGTCAGCAACATTACAGGTCCATACCTACTCACCCCTCCCAGGCACATACCTATTCCACCCTCTTCCCAGGCAAACACCTCCTCCCCCTCTAAAGGTCCATACCTACTCCCCCCTCCCATGCTCATATCTACTTCCCCCTCCTCCCAGGCCCATACATGGCCATACATGCTTTCCCAGGCAAAAACCTACTCCCCCCCCTCCAGGCCCATAATACTCCACTCCCTTCCCAGGACCACCACACCCCCTCCTACTAAGCAATACTACTCCCCTACCCGGGGCCCATACCATCCCCTCAGGCAATACTACTTCCCCACCCAGGCCCAACAAGACTACTCCCCCCCATCCCGACTCCAGACCCAGCCCATGTTGCCCCCTCCATGACCATTTACCCTATTCTCCCCCCCTGGCCCATATCTACTGCTCAGGCCTCATATCTACCCCTCAAGGCCATTATCTAACCCCGCCCAAGGCCTACCTACCCTCCCCTTCCAGCCCAATACCATCATACTCCCCTTTCCGCCCAGGGAAAACACCAATCCCCCACATTCAGGCTCAGTCTTAACCCCCCTCCAGGCAAATACTACCACCCCCCCCCCTTCCAAGGCCATACCGAATCCCCCTCCAGGCACATACTTACTATACACCCTCCTTCCCACGGCAAACCTACCCACTTCCCGCCCATTCCTACTCCCCCCCATTCCAAGGCCCATACCTACCCCACCTTACCGGCCCAACATATTGTTACCCTTACCACCCTGGGCCCTACACACACACCCTCCTCCCACGCAATACTAATCCTTCATTCCAGCCCATACCTAACCCCCCAGGAATATATATACTCCCCTCCCGGGTCAATACCTACTCATCCACATACCATACTCCCAGGCCCATACCTACTTCCCAACTTCCCCTTTCCAGACGCATAGCTTTCTCCCTCTGGCCATATAAATTCCTACCCAAGCCAATACCTCCCCCCAGCACATATCTAATCACCCCTCATCCAAAAACATACTCCCCCAAGGCCCATACTATCCCTCCATTACCTCATCCTCACATTATCTCTTCTCCTCCCTCATAAGATCCATTCTCCCCCCCATACTTATGCTCCACCCCTCCCATGGCTCCTTCTACCATCCCCCCCATATAGATTCCTTGCTCCCCCCATAGATGCTTTCCCCCTCCTCGAGCTGTTCCCCACATAGCTGTTCTTGCCCCATAGTTCCTTCTCCCCCCATAGCTCATCTCCCTCACATAGAACTACCTTCATTCTTACCCCACATAGCCCACATCTCCCCCGCATAGTGCCTCCCCATTAGTCCTTCTCTCCACACCCACAACTCCTACCCACCCATCAGCCCCGTCTCCCCCAATAGCTCCTATACTCCCCATAGATCCTTGCATCCCCCAAAGCTCACTGTCCCACCCCTAATCCTCCCACATAGCTCCCCTCCCCCCCCACTCCCCAGCCTCCTCTCCTCCCCACCCCCATAGCTCTCTCCTCTAATAGCTCCTTTGCCCCCCTCCCCCCCCCACTTTTTCACCTCCCATAGCTTTATCCTCCATAGTCTTCTCCCTCCAATAGCCTCTTCTTCCCACCTAGCTCCTTCTCCCACATATTCCGTCTCCACCATAGCTCCCTCTTAGGGTTCTAAGGGTTAAGGTTAGAACTGGTTGTTCCTCTTGTTTCCCAGGGTTACTTCTGGTTGTACCCTATAAGGTAGAAGTTATTCCTTCCTCTCCTGTGCAACTAGGTTATCTGCTTGGTTGCTCATGCCTTGTATACATTCCAAACAACTGGACACTAGCTCTTACCAGGGACACTTGCTTTTCTACTGGACACTGTCTCCTTACCTGGACACTTATCGGCATGAACCTGCTTTCGTTTGCTTCACTTCGACTGTTTTTGATGGCTGTATGTTCTGTTTGTGTTGCGTTTCGATTTGTGTGGCTGTCTGTTTGGTTCTGATGACTCGTCTTGCTTTGCCACATGCTTATGTGTTGTGTGTTTTTTTGTAGTTTTCTTTTCTCTGTTGTTGTCTCAAATTGTGTGTCCCATAAAGTTTTGTTGGGTTTGAAGTTGTATTTTTTTGCTTTGGTAGTATGTTATAAATTGGGAATATGTTATACTGTACTTGGGATTTTGGGGACACAGAGTGATTCTTAATTATCTCGTTTGTGGGTGTGGTTGAATTAAGGCCATTTCTCTTTTCCTTGGATAGCAGTTACCTTCCACTGCAAGGGCATGGCACGCTATAAATGATGAGTTCGTCTCCTCAGTCCTCAGCTTCTGCAGTGTTGCTTGTCCGTCTGTCCACATTTTAGGTTAAGGGATAAGGTTCGGGGGTTATTATCTTGGGGCAAAACGGCCGGTGGCGAATGTTACGGAGGGATAATCTAGGCCTACTAAACAGGGGGGATAAACGGAAGCAGAGGAAAGGTCCGAGACACTTCTTGCTTTGCCACAGGGCACTTATGCAATGGCTGCAGACTCACACAGGGCACTTATGCATGGCTGCAGCATGAAAGACTCACACAGGGCATTATGTAATGGCTGCAAGACTCACACAGGGCACTTATGCAATGGCTGAGACTCACACAGGGCACTTAATTGCAATGGCTTTGGAGCAGGAACTCAACAGGGAGCAGAGCAGCCTTAATTAATTGGATGCAGGGACTCACAACAGGGGCAATTATATGAATGGCTGCGGACCTCCAAACACAATGGCTGCAGACTCACACAGGGCACTTATGTAATCGCTGCAGACTAATGTTTTATTTAATTGATGTGTTGTATGTACAATAAACATCATGGTTTCAGAAACACACTGGTATGCTGTGTTCCTGTGAATCGCCCAGAAAGATCAGAAATATAAAAATTAAATAGTACACAACTACCCCCTCCCTCCCCCCCTTAGGACCCGGGGGGAACCCTGGACCCTGCCCAGCGCAGGAGGGCGGCCCATTCAGGTGGTCTATAGAGGAAGTTAGGCCCGATTTCTGTCAGGGCCTAACTTCTGGATTCAGACCGATGGGGCAAGCCCCGGTCCACTGCCGGAACAGGTGTCCCGTGGTCTACATGAAGTGTGTCACTAGTCCACTGCGATCAATGTCCTGAGCCCCCCTGATGTACAGTATCAGTTTCTTGTATCGGCTAGAAAAGTTTCTACTTATTTTGTTATGCTTATCCAGGCAACAAAGGGGTTATTCTGTTAGTAGAGAGAAACATACTGTAGGTCCGAAATCAGTGCTACAGAGTCTAGAAGGATATAAATATGACCCCTCCTTGTCCGACTCAAAAAGGAAAGAGTTGCAATTAGGTAGTGTGTGTAAAGTGCAGAAATGCACGGTCTGGCTGGTTGTGTAAGCTTTGCAGGGTGGTAATAAAGAGCGCCAGGAACTTGGTTCACAAACAGGACAGGTTTTATGGTCATACATACAGGAGTCTTCTCTGGGATCCATACAGCTCCACACGGAGGCACACAAGGCTTCTGTCACATCTTCAGGTTTCTAAAAGTGGTAGGAATATGCCCTCCATTATTCTCAATGCCGGGAGTTAATTCCAGACCCCAATAAAGGGGGATCAGGAATGCATAAATGTAGGATTGTGGGTACAGCAAATCCCAATGTGGTGTTCCCCCCAGTGGGTTCCTGTACTAGGGCCTCCAGGCCATGATACCACCAAAAAACTTTCCTCCTATAGCAAAGGGTGAGAAGTGGTTCCCCCACACAGCAGTGGTCCTTCTAATATAAGGGGCACTGTTTCCTCACTATGGGCCTCATGCAGAGAGCAGCGCTAACAGGCAAAGCGGCATTTTTTGGCGAACTATAGCTTTAAAAAGGCACGTAATGGCGAGTTTATTAAAAAGCGCCATTTTTTTTTCTTTACAAATTTCGCCGCGCGGCTGGCGAGAACCTAAATCTCGGCAGCTTTAAAAAGGCCCTTATGCAGAAAGGCGCGATCGCCATCTAGTGGCTGTTCGCGCCAATAAAATGGCGCGAAATTCGACTATTAGCTCCGCCAACTACAGTTGGCAAGAAACAGGAGCTCGCCGGCCATAGGGAAATAAAAAAAAAAACGCGATTTTTTTTCTAAACCACCATTTTTGCCGCGCTCTGCATCTCTCCCTTTACACCAACGCACAAACCACACTCATGCATGATATATAATTGCAGATTCTCACCTGTCTGCATATGTAAAAAAAAACTCGCCATTTTAGTACTTATTTCCTCGCCAATTTTTTTCCCAGCGTGCTCTTCGTCATGAGCCCTATTGAAATAAGAAAGGACTATACAACCTAAACGTAAAGTTACATAGAAAAACTACATATTTAAACAATGTTAGACCCCTCCTCTTGCTCCTCCTGATGTTTATTGGGATACCTCCTGACTGTGGCTAGGGAACCAGCTCCTCTATTCCCCATATTATACTCAATAGGTGACATATTAGAATCACCATAGCTTTGTACAGGCGGAGTGGATGGGTTCCTTAGCACATTCAACCCACACCAACCCATTGTAACAGGGGGTACTCACTTCTAAATAGGGCGAGCTAAATTTTTGTACATTTAGCAAAAATATAGAAATGTCACTACTTTTGCAAACCATCCCACACAATTAACCTCTTAATTGTAAGGATGTGGTCAGGAACGCATATGTGTGTTCAGTGTGTGTCAGTTGGTGTTTGCCTGTTCAGGAGAGTATGCTCAACAGTGTTGCAGTGTGTTAGAGCAGAGAGTCAGACAGGGCAAGTGGTACTGATTTGAAATAACTGAGCTGTGTGTCTGTGACGATTAGGCAGAGAGCTCCGTGAGGAAGAAAACTACAATTCCCCATGAGCTCCCTGGGCAGTCACTGGAGTGTAAGAACCACTCAGGAGGCTAGGATGACAGGGGAGGAAAGGGAAGTTGGAGTGGGAGGGCACGCTAGTCGAGGGGTTTGGAAGGTAAGGAGGAGGGTATGTATGCGTGAGGGGGGTCGTGACCGCCGCCGATGGCTAGCTCTTACCCCGCAGGCCTTAGGCAGACCCTGAGCCACAGTAGGTTGCTGTGCTGCGGGACCGCCCATATGCTAGCGATCAATCACCTTACTGTTGACGTAAGGGACAAAGGTGCGGCAGCAGGTTGCTGTGAGCTGCTAGAGGACCAGACAACTGCCACGGCGGAACATTAAAGACAAAGCAAGGATTCGGCTCGACCTTTTCGAAGTCATATACCGGTTCCCGCCGTGGACCGAAAGGTATTTACGTTAGTCGCACCAACACGGTCAACAGCGCTAGATCCCGCTTAGGAGAACCTTTGGAGGCACCAGTGAGTGACCAAAGGCCTATACATGAGTTATTCATCGCTACTAGCGCAAGGACCGTGTTGGTGGGCCGCGGTGGCGGGCGGAACCCGGACATATCAATTAGAGGCATGGCTGACCACTACTGTACAAGGCACATATATAAGAGCGTGGGCCGAGCACATCACGTTTATAATGGACATTATCATTTAGCTCGGTTAAGGTTATATATGCATTATAGGTTATGTATAGAGGAAGTTCCAGGGGAGAGTGCCGTATGCACATAAAAAGAAAAAAACAGTGGATATTGTACTATTGTAAAAACACTAAAAATGAAAGTGAAAATACGAATTCCCTCACAACCGTAGCAGGAACTATAGGCATGTGAGTGAATAATTCTGATGCAGCTCGTTCCGGAGGGTGGTATATGGTCCAGCACCATCTTGAAAAAGTAGAAAACCACCTTAGGGTAGATGGAAAATAAACGTTTATCTAATAAGTAAGCCATTGGAGGCTTACGGCTTAGAAGGAAAACACTTGGGGGATGTTACTCTCAGCTGCAGCATAGGTACGTGCTCGTCGCTTCTTCACCCGCGGGCGTGCGTCCAGCGAAACGTCTTCCGGATCGTGACGTCACTTCCTGCCGGAGCTAAGGATGGGTAGAGTTCCTTGCTTCTTTCCCTCCTCTCTACCAAAGTATGGCGCGGCGGAAAGCCCGACTCGACGCGCAAGGACACGGTGTGTGGGGGCACGCGGGGTGGCGTGACAACGGACATACACCATTAGCAGCATGGCTGTCAGCCACTCTGTACAGGAACAGTACTCATTAAGAGCGTGGCGTAGCCCTCACGTTATAAGGACATTATGCATTTAGCTGCGTTAAGGTTATATTGCATTATAGGTATGTATTAGAGGTAAGTTCCGAGGGGAAGCGTCGCCGTATGCCATTTAAAAAGAAACAAAACAGTGGATAGTGTTTAATACTTGTAAAAAACATAAAAGGAAGTGAAAGGACAAAACGAAATTCCTTACTCACAAAAGTAGCAGGAAGATTAACGATGTGAAGTGAAATAATACGCTGTGATGCAGCTCTTCCGGAGTTGTATATGAGGTACGACACTCTTGGAAAAAATAGAAAACAGCATAGTGTAGATGAAATAAACTTTATCTAATAAGTACAGCATTGGAGGCTTATACGGTTCTTAGAAGGAAATACAGCTTTGGGGATTGGTTATCTGGAAGGCAGCATATAGGTCTTGTTGCTTCTACCCTGCGGTCGTCGCGAACGTCACTCCGAACGTGACTCACTCTCTCCGGAGATAAGGATCCGGTGAGAGTTTGCCACTTGCTTCTTTCCTTCCTCTACCATGCGCGGAAAGCCGCTTGACGCGCAAGGCACACGGTGTGGGCACGCTGGAAATGGCGGCTAACTACCCGGACATACTCCTTAAGAGCATGGCTGCGACATACTGGTACAGGACATACTCATTAGAGCGTGGCCGAGCCACTCACGTTATAAGGACATTCTCATTTAGCTGCGTTTACGGTTATATTGCATTATAGGTCATGTTTGGGTTATATGCTGTGTGTGTATTAATAATGATAGAGTGACTAAGGTGATTGGTGTCTATAGTAAGTTTGTTGCCTCATACATGTGTTGTATGTGTTCTTGCCCAGGGAGAAAATCTCACTCACGTGGATCCTGGGTATAGTGGAGGCGCTGCGTATAAGTTACCCCCAGGCTCCCAGCTAGCGGAGGCTCAGAGCTCCTGGAGCGACGCGATGCGTTGCAGTTCCCGTATCGCTTTTTAGCGTGTCAGAAAAAGGTGACATTTGGAGATGCGCGAAGTGAGAGATCTCAGACCTGGGGTGCCTATATTTTTTTATTGACTGTGCAACCATGTTTTTTCTCCCGCCCCTGTTGGTGCCTCCGGCAGCTGAGTGCGGCAGTGGCCACACGGCATGACATTCCCCTTGCGACGTGCTTCGGCTGGACACGTGCCTGCTACCCTTTCCCGTGTCCCTGTGACCGATCCTTTTCAGGAACCTCCCGCTCATTTAAAAAAACACTGCCCGAGTTCAAGACACTATTACGACCGGACGACTGGCCGCAAAATACTATTTGTCACTGACAAGGAATATGCCCCAAGCCCTGCCCTTAGTATTACTTCTGCCCAGGCTTCCCGGCATCTCACTGTTCCTGATAGTACAGTGGATTCCACCGAACCACTGGCTGCAGCCTCCACAACCCAGAGGGGATACCCCCGGCTCAGTTCGGTACCGTCACAAACCCCAAGCTCTATCGCAACCCCTGAGAACAAGTTTGAATCCCCGGTTGGCCCGCCGCAAAGGGCCTAGGCACTTCTTTCACTCCCGGCGGCCTTTATGCCCGCGCTTATCCGAAAACCATCCTGCAGGCTAGACGCTATTCACCTGCTGGGAGTAAGCCTTCCTACCTGCCTGATAACGCTCAATCCCTGCGCTAGCAGAAGCCATTCACCACACTACACAGTCCCTCCACTCTCCAAAACTGAAGGGTTTTCTGGGGACAAACCACCCACTCCACTGGGAGAAGTCGGGTTTTAGGACTGGCTGGACCACACTGAACAGGTACTACCCGATGGTCATGCAATATGGCCGTCCGAGGCAGCGCATATTGCCAATGCTGAGGGCCAGCATCCACTGGTGGCACTGCATCGGGACGACCACCCGGATGCTACGCGGCTGGCATCATCCACTACCTGACCACAGTGTATGGGGTTCCTGTGGATGCCTTTGCGCTAATGGCCCGGTTCCACGCTCTGGCCCAGCAAGAAGGAGATATGGTGTCTGACCTTCCTTCGACGGTTGCATCTGGCTGTGGACCCCTGGTGAGGAGGGGGTGGGGCAAATGGAATGCCGACGGCCTATACGCACTCAACCAGCTACTGAGGACTCCTCCCCCCTTGCACCCGGTGGTCTGTACGCGTTCAGCGGCTGTCTCACGCCGGGGCAAGCACTGGCGTATCGATGACTTGATGGATCGGGTTTTCAGCCCTGAGACTGTGCCTAACTGGGGCGTGAGCTGACCCCGGAAAGAAGGCGGTGGTTTGCAAAGACAACCAGGAAGTCGGATGCCTCATTCTGAGGCGCCGGGATGATCGAACCCGAAGAAGGAGGACCTTGAATCGCCTGACAGCCCGCCAGGGAGCGCCCCCGCTTCGGGGCGAGCATCGCTCGACCTTCCGAGACACTCCCTAACTCCTTACCGCAGTCATCTCCAGTGCTATGCGTGAAAGCAAAATGGGGCAACATTCTAGCGCACTGCCCCTCCCTACGGACAACGGGGTCCCGACCGGCCAAGTCTATGCGTGTTACTCGCAGAACTGACAAGCCTTGGCCCCGTCCTAGACATGAGTCGAATAGGGCCACAGCGGCCATCGTCAAGGTGGTGATTGAAGGCATCTAACGCCTCGGCGCTGATGGATCTGGTTCACAGGTGACCATCGTGTATCGGCCCTTCTAACGATCAACACTTGCAACGCTGCCACGCTGCTATCTGCCTGACTCCTTTGCGTTGAGAGGTTGAGCCATGAAGACTACACCTATTGACGTGTGCAGCATCACCCCGCCATTGGAGGTGGAGGCCTTAGTTATGGTCCAGAACCCGGATCATCCCAGCCCCTCACCCACCCCATAATCATGGGGACCAAACACGACATCGTACAGGATGTGCTTCCGCACGTATCTACAGAACCGGGTGAATCACCGTGCTGGTCTAGCTGCGTTGCCCGTGTTTGCAAGAGGTTTGCGGTACGATGTGCGCACCGAAGAGAACATGTGATGTGTATAGTCAGAGCGGGGGCTAACCGAGATCCTGCCCGAGGAAAGAAGAAGGATGATCGCCGCCTGTCGTTATCCGGCCATACGTCCGTAAGGACAACTGTTCTCCTGAAAGCTCCAAAACGATCCGCGATGACCAGCGACTCGGCTACCAAAGTATTGGCCTCGATTAAGAAGTGGTCGGAAAAAATTCCGGCTCGAAACCCAGGTTACATACGGCACCTTTCTCTCCTACCCAAGGTGCATTGCTCGCCGGCAACCTTGGTCAATCTATCCAGTACCCCATTGACCATAGTGTAGGTGAGCGCCTGGTGGTCACCATTCATAATCCGGTGACCCAAAGTTGGGCCTTCGCTTTAGAGACTCGATATTCCCCCTTGACGGAGGGCTTGAAGGAAGACTGCAGACCAAACTGGAAGAACGACGGGGGGATATTCTCCATTAGTGATATGATGTAGGTGCAGTCGCAGCGACCCGCCATACATTCGACTGGAGCGAACCATGCCCCGTTCCGGGAACATTTCTCACCGCCTATCACCCCAAGAACGTGAAAGAGGTGATAAATTACTACCAAATGGAGGAAACTGGTTATCGTTCAAGATCACTCATTCCCTATGCCCTCACCCATCGTAAAGTTGTTCGCAAAAAGAAATGGGACCGAGCCTCTGCGTGGGCTATAAAGGACCTTGAACAGCCGTACGGTGCCTGCTCCGTATCCCCTCCCATTGCGTCGAGGACCTCGTAACGCCCCGACCGGAAGTAAATGATTCGTGTACTATTGAAGTCGGAGTATATCAAGTCCCTGGATCGGAAGATCAGGAGAGAACGCCGTCATCTGCCCGCTAGGGTTCTAACCAGTTCACAACCCGCATGCCGCAAGGATATGCGGGGCTCCTCCACCTTCAGAGGCTAAATGGAAAAGTACCCTGGGGGACCCTGAACCCCAAGAATGGTTGGTGTACCTGGCGACATATAGTGTTTCGGAAAGACGCTACTGGGAGCATGACAAGTAGCGGCTGAGAAGGTGTTGGATCGACTTCAACAAAGGGGTTGAAACTGTCCTGGATAGGTCAAATTCTGCCGTCACTTAGCGCGTCAGTCCTTGACATACGTGGGTCACTTGTATCAGCTTAAGGATATCAACCGACCCAGGGAGATAAGGGCAGTGGTGAATTGGCCCTTCCCGGCCAACACGTTCAAGACTTCGATCCTTCCGGGGTTCTGCGGCTACTACCAGGCGATTCGTGACGCTCTCCAGCAAGCTAAAAAACTCCTGAATAATCTCTTAAAAATCTTCCTGAGACACCGGCCAGGAAAACCACCACAGCAAACAAAAAACTCCTTTGGAGAGAAATGACCTCTGCTTGTGAGCAAGCGTTTCTTTGAAATGAAAAGCCATCTCACGCAGGCCCCAGTGCTGGCTATTGCCAGACCACTGGGCGACCCGAGAATCCGTTCTAACACATGGATCATCTTCATTGCCTTGATGCAGTGTTTCACCAGAAACATGACACGGTGCCCGCCCAGTGGCCGTATGCGAGTCGAACTAACTCCAAAGCGAACATAACTATCCTGTCCACAAGCTGAGTTTCTAGCCCTCAATGGGCTTTAGGGATAAGCTACATGATACTTTATGGGGGTCAGTTTTGAAGTCAGGACAGATAATAACCCAATGCTTACATCAACACGTATCCAAATTGGATGCGACAAGTTCACCGTTGGTTTGGCGGCACTGGCCAACTATCGGTTTCACCCTTAAGTTAAACAGTGCTCTTGTCACGGAGGCCTGGGCTTCAACCACTATGGATGAGGAAGTATGGGAGGAAATTCCTGGGCCATGGCAAACGTGCTCTATGTTCCTATGCCTATTGGTCAACGATCAGGTTGGTTCTCAGAGCTAAGAGGCGGATTCATTATGGTCAATCCCAGGCATTTCCCCGTGCCACCGAGGTCGGGAAGGCAATGAACATTTACCGAAGATAAAATCATTTCCTGGACGAATTGGTGCAACCCCAGATCCAAGATCCAGTGGTGGTAACTAGCTCGCCAGCTCTGCAGCAAGAGAAACCCCTCTACTTCTTAAGCCAAGCCCTCAGATACACTGGTGAAAGCTTTGTTTGAATGAGTTCGGGAAGTTCAAACTGGACAATTGGCCTATTGTACCGGGTCATCCATACACAATCATCCCCGTCGGCAAACACTATCTTGCCTGACAGTCTGAGAATATGGTCCTCGGGCCCTTCAACGATGATAAGTGCCATGCCTGGGCTGTTGACAAGACATTCGGGTTTGCTTCGCGACCGGTTCTATTGTCCAAAAATGTATAGACATCAGTGGAAATGCATTGTCCCCAAGTTTACCCTCTGAAATACAGAGGAAAACCACTTGCTCCCCACACGGTCGGCCCCCCAATGGCCCCATCTGAATTCTACCTGGTCCTATGGATTTGGTGTGCATGGATTTCTCTTGTATCGAGCCAGACCCCGGGGCAATCGGTACGTACTAGTGATACAGACCACTATACAGAGGACGTCCAAGCGTTCCCCCACCAAAGATCAACGGGCGTGTACAGTGGCTAGAGTATTGTGGGAGAAATACTTCTTCATTAAGGGATTACCAACACCGCCCCACTCTGATCAAGGCAGGGATTTCGAGAGTACTTCCTCATTAGAAGAACTGCTGAAGTTGTTTAAACATAGCTTAGTCACAGGACTACCCACCCGTACCACCCAGAAAGGGGAATGCTAATGCCTGCCGAACCGGTTCAACCGAAACACTGCTGACATCTGGGGACATTAAAGGCTTCTCAGAGAGACGGAGTGGAGCAGCAATGTGGAGACGTTTGGTGCATTCCTATCCTGTACTCACCGATCTACAGGGGTATAAACTAATTAAATGCGGGTAACAAAGGAGGCTACCAATGACACAAGGTGCGACATAAGGAATTCGCCCCGGGGATGCTGTTCTCCTTCGTAATTTAGGCATTCCGGAAGCAATAGCATACAGACCTGACAACAAAAGAAACAATACAACCAAATGTCTTTGCGCACTAATCCGGTTTTTTCAGTCTGTCCAACCAATCAGTCTGTAGGATTCACCATTAATGTATTGTTGTATCCTTTAAAGCGATTCCAACTTTAGAGCACTTATAGATCCACTATCGTTATTGTTAGCTAGGCTAATATGTTGGAGCTCATTAGTATATGTTTTAGTTTAATTTTTTCCAACCCCCGGAAAGCACAAAACTGGCTGATGGTGGAGAGAGGGGTGTAGGAGGTACTAAATCACAGATCCTGGCCTCCCGTATCCAATACACCGCATCAAGGACTCGAGGCCTGGTAAGTGTGGCATATGAAATCACCTACTTCCCATACCTCAAGAGGGGACACGATTGGAGGACCCCTGTTTTTCAATGATGGAGAAACTGAAAGTACAGAGGATGGCCCAGAGACTGTAACTAATGCCACACCTCTGAAATCTATGGAGGGAACTCTCAAAGGGCCCTTCCGGCCCGGTTGGCCATCTTCCGAAGGAGCGTACAAACGGGTAAACGAGCCCCCCTTGGTCCACCGACCGATACTCTGACTCCCTTGAGCCAGCACTAGACCGCGAGGCGCCCGTGCTTTGTTTTACCACAAAGAGACTTTGCAACTTTCATCCACCCCTCAAGGGCAGAGTTGGACTGCCAAATGGGAATTGCTAATCTCCAGAGGAGTTAGCTGAAGAGCAAATTCGCATAAGCCAAAGAAGCTAGTCACCTCCAATGCGATGGCTTATGATCAAATTTGGGGCACCCCATTATCGAGGCTCAGCAGTGGTGCTCGGAGCAAATCCAAGCTGTGACTTGTGATGCTCACGAATTTGTTCAATATCTTAGAAGTCATTCGAATGTGCTAAGCATAAAATTGACTGCATTTTTTTAATTATATAACATTCTGTGTATAGTTATATAGCCTGTAGCCTCAAGCGAAGGTCGTTGGATTCTGCACAGGGGGAGAATGTCAAGGATGTGGTAGGAAATCTCATATGTTGTGTCAGTGTGTGTTCAGTTGGTGTTTGACTCTGTTCATTGCAGACTTGTGGAGTATCTGCAACAGTGTTGCAGTGGTGTTTTAGCAGAGTCAGACAGGCAGTGGCTGATAAATAGCTGAGTCGTGTGTCTGTGCAGATTAGGCAGAGAGGCCTCCGTGGAGAAACTACAATTTTCCTGAGCTCTGGTCCGTCCCTGAATGTGAAGAAACTCATCAGGTAGGCTAGGACTGACAGGGGAAGGAAGGGAAGCGGGGGGGAGAGGTCCCGCCATCAGAAAGGGAGTTCTCTGGAAGGTAAAGGAGGAATGGTGTAGTCGTGCACGGGGGTCCGTGACCGCCTGCATAGCTAAGCTTTAACCTACC
Organism: Ascaphus truei; assembly: GCA_036426205.1. Lineage (NCBI taxonomy): Eukaryota > Metazoa > Chordata > Amphibia > Anura > Ascaphidae > Ascaphus > Ascaphus truei. Next base: position 153,899 of record WSYH01000576.1, read on the forward strand.
CCGCAGGCCCTTAAGGGATAGAACCCCTGAGCCACAGTAGGTGCTGTGGCTGCAGGACGCCCGATAGTGGTACGATCAGTCACCTTACTGTGTGAGACATTTTAGGGACACAGAAGCGTGCGGAGCAGGTTTGCTGTGATGCTGCTTGGCACCAACAGCTTGCACTGCAACATCAAAGCAGCAAGGTTCGGCTGATCCTTTTCGAAGCATTCCGGTCACCTGCCGGACCGAAGGTATTTACGGTATTGCACCACAGACCGTTCCAACAGCCTGATCCCGCCTTAAGCGTAACTCTTAGGACACCAGTGAGTGACCAAAGCCTATCCACTGAGTTATTCTGCTACTAGCGCAATGACCACGGTGTGTGGGGCACTCATTGGCGGGAACCAGACAGACTCATAAGACTTGGCTGTCCACACTGTCCAGACAATACTCATTAAGAGCGTGGCCTGCCACTCACTTAGAAGGACATTATCATTTAGTCTTGCGTTAATTTATATTGCCATTTATAGGTTATTGTTGGGTTATAATGCTGTTTGTAGTATTAATATGGATCAGAGTGCTAAGGTTATTGTGCATTAGTAAAGTTGGTTGCAATCATACTGGTTGTGTATATGTTTTTCTTGCCCAGAGGGGGAATCTCACATCACTAGGGATCCTGGGTAAGTTTGGAGCGCTGTGCTCATAAGTGTTTACCAGGCCAGGCCTCCCAGCTAGCGGAGGCTAGATCTCCTGGAGTCGCAGGTGCGTGCAGTTACCCGAAGTTTCGCTTTAAGCATGTCCAGAAAAGGGCTACACACACAAATAGTAATCCAAACCGGTGGGTTTACATAATTATCAAAATCAACCAATAACGACTGTTTAGATAATGTTGATTTCAATTGGGTATCGTTCTTTGGATAGCAATGGGTCAGACTTACGAGTTCATTCGCGTTAACGTTCCCCGGGTATGTTGGATACCTATTGCTGCTTCGATTTCACAAACACTGCAGTGTTTGATTAGTACGGATGGGGGGTCGGAGGGGATATGCAAGAGAGCAGATTGTATAATCCCGAGTGTCCGCTCCGCCACCCTATACCATCTTGTACCACTGTGTGTACTCTGTTTAGAGCACAAAAAACTCACCGTCCTCTCATATATGATAGTATATTTTCTCATTCCAATATACCCAAAATTGTGAAAATGGTGGTGACTACACAAGACCCGTCGCCTACCAAATCCATGGGAAATTGCATAGAAGTCCTGCTGAAGGCTGGAAATAGATGGTGCACAGCTCCGAGATTGAAACATTGGCTAAAAGCCAAGCAGCTGGTTAAGAGATTTATTTAGCCACTACAAAATGTGACATGGCAACAAACATAGACTTCTAAAGCTTTTGCCCCCATGTGCTTTGACACGCGCTGGGGAGTGCGAAACCATTAGAGCTTGAGCTTATACTGGTTTCGCTGGCAGCCCAAAATTGGAGGAACTCTTAGAGGGCGCTGTCAGTAGAGCAGAGCTATGCCGCGGTCACAAGCGGCACGCAGGCTGTATAATCTCATTCTTAGAGTATCTGTATTGTTTGCGCAATGCACACCCTTCTAAGGTGCTAATAAATCTATTTAACCAGCTTTGCTTTTTAGCCCTTTTTTCATCATCGGAGCGTTGCCGCCTCTTATTTCCCAGTAGGTTCAGCCGGATCTTCTCCTCCTGGGATATTCTTGGTACTTCATTACTTACGTACAGTGATTATCAAAGTTCTAGTAGTAGGACTTTATTCCCTGGAGCAAATGTAGATTTTTCAGTAGGGTTGTTAACACTCTAAGCCGCCTACGGACCAACATTAGAGTTCTTCATAGAATGAAATGTAGTTAATAGAGCTTTCAAACCCTTTCAATACAATTGAAGAAAATCTATGAGGTTTCTAAAGCTCTGTACCCTACAATTTAATCTATGACGAACCTCTCATGTGTTGGGTCATGCTCACAAAGTATCAGCCACCCGCCTACTTCAAACCTACATTACTTTTTCGTAAGGTCAAAGTGTAATGTACAGGTATCCACTAACTTTTTCCGTTTTTTTCTAAACCATTTTTGCCGCGCGCATCTCTCCCTTTTACACTCACCACACGCATGCATGATATAAATTGCAGAATTCTCACCTTTCTGCATATGGATAAAAAAACTCGCCATTTTAGGTACATTTTATTTCCCTCGCCAATTTTTCCCAGCGCTGCTCTCTGCATGAGGCCCTATGAAAATAAGAAAGGTGACTATACAACTAAACGTAAAGTTACACACTAAGAAAACTAACATACTGTATAACAATGTGAGACCCCCTCCTCTTGCTCCTCCTGATGTTACTTGGGATCCTCCTGAGGTCTAGGGACCAGCCTCCTCTATTCCCATATTTATACTCAATAGTGACATATTAGATCACCATAGCTTTGTACAAGGGGAGTGGATGGGTTCCTTAGCACATCACCCCACCAACCCCATGTAACAGGGTGACTCCTTCTAGAATACGGGCGGAGCTAAAGTTTTGTTACATTATTAGCAACAAATATAGAAAGGTCACTACTTTGCAACCATCCCACAACAATTAAACCTTTACACATGTAAGGATGTGGTAGGAACCTCATATGTGTGTTCAGTGTGTGTTCAGTTGGTGTTTGGCTCTGTTCAGTGAGAGTATCTGCAACAGTGTTGCAGTGTGTTAGAGCAGAGTCAGACAGGCAGTGGCTGATGAAATAACTGAGCTGTGTGTCTGTGCAGATTAGGCAGAGAGGCTCCGTGGAGAAACTACAATTCCCATGAGCTCCTGGGCAGTCACCTGATGTGAAGAACCAATCAGGAGGCTAGGATGACAGGGGCAGGAAAGGGAAGTTTGGGGGAGAGGCCACGCTAGTCAGAGGGGTTTTGGAAGGTAAAGGAGGAGGGTGTATGCGTGCAGGGGGTCCGTGACCCTAGGGCACGTGCCCAGGGGATCCTAATCAACTCGTCGAGTGAATGGTCTTGATCCGTTGGTGCCCACTTTCTCACCTCATTCTGCGAGGGCACAAACATGGCGGGAGAAAAACATGGTTGCACAGTCAATAAAAAAATTAGGCACCCCAGTCTGAGCTCTCACTTCGCTGCATCTCCAAATTTAACCTTTTTTCTGACACGCTAAAAAGCGACTACGGACTGCAACGCTCCTTCTGCCTCCAGGAATCTGAGCCTTTCCGCTAGCTGGGAGCCTGGGGTCAACTGTTATCACGCGCCTCCACTTACCACAGGGATCCCCGTGATGTGAGATTCGTTCCCCCTGGGCAAGAACACATATCGAAACATGTTATGATGCACAACTTTACTATCTATGCACCAAACCTTACACTCTATTCATATTAATACACGACCAGCATATAACCCAAAACATGAACCTATACTGCAATATGACCGTAAACGCAGCTAAATGAGAATGTCCTTATAACGTGAGTGCTCGGCCACGCTCTTAATGAGTATTTCCTGGTACAGTATTAGTTCGCAGCCATGCTCTTAAGGAGTATGTCCGGGTCCCGCCACCAGCGTGCCCGCACACCAGTGTCCTTGCGCGTCGAGTCGGCTTCTCCGCGCCATCTTGGTAGAGGAAGGAAAGAACAGTGAACTCTCACGATCCTTATCTCCGCAGAGTGACGTCACGTATCCGCAGTGACGTTCGCGACGCCGGCAGCGGGTAGAAGCAACAGACCTACTCTATGCTGCCTCTTCTCAATAACTCCCCAAAGCTGTAATTTCCTTCTAAAGCCGTAAAGCCCCAATTGTCGTACTTATTAGATAGAAGTTTTTTCATCTACACTATGCTGTTTTCTATTTTTTTCCAGAGTGCGGACCCATATACCAACCTCCGGACGAGCTGCATCACAGAGTATTATTTCACTCACATCTATAATCCTTTCCTGCTACTTTTGTGAGTAAGGAATTTCGTTGTTTGTCTCCTTTCATTCACTTTTATTGTTTTTTTATACAATATTACATACACTATCCACTGTTGTTTCTTTTTAAATGTGCATACGCGACCGCTTCCCCTCTGGAACTTCCCTCCTCTAAATACATCCATAAGGCAATATACCTTAACGCAGCTAATGCAAATGTTCCTTATACGTCTTGGCTCGCCACGCTCTTAATGAGTATTTCCTGTACAGAGTGGCTGCAGCCATGCGCTATAATGGAGTATGTCCTTGTCCGCCACCCGCGCGTGCCCCCACACAACCCGTTCCCTTTGCGCGTCGAGTCGGGCTTTCCGCCGCCATCTTCTTTTGGTAGAGGGGGAAGAAGCACGGTAACTCTCCCTATCCCCTTAGCTCCGGCAGGAAGTGACGTCACGATCCGGACAGTGACGTTTCGCTGGACGCCGCCATCGGGTAAAGCGACAGACTACCTATCTGCAGCTGAGAGTAACATCCCCAACTGTCTTTCCTTCTAAGCCGTAAGCCTCCAATTGGCTTACTTATTAGATAACGTTTATTTTCCATCTACCTAAATGGCTGTTTTCTCTTTTTCAAGAATGTGCGGACCCTATACCACCCCTCCGGAACGAGCTGCACAACTATTATATTCACTCACAGCCTCTGTTCCTGCTACGGTTGTGAGAGGAATTCGTTATTTTCACTTTCACTTTTATTGTTTTTACAATAGTACAACTATCCACTGTTTTTTTCTTTTATGTGCATACGGCACTCTCCCCTGGAACTTCCATCTATCATAACCTATATGCAATATAAAACCTTAACCGGCTAAATGAATAATGTCCTTATAAACGTGAGTGGCTCGGCCACGCTCTTAATGAGTATTGTCCTTACAGTAGTGGCTAGCCATGCCTCTAATTGATATGTCTGGGTCCCCGCCATCCGCGTCCCACACACACGTTGTCCTTGCGCTAGTAGCTGAATAATCAGTGTATGTAGGCCTTTGGTCACTCACTGGTGTCCTCAAAGAGTTCCCTAAGGACGGGATCATAGCCTGTTGACCGGTGTTGGTGCGACTAACGTAAAATACCTTCCGGTCCACGCGGTGACCGGTAATGCTTCGAAAAGGATCGAGCCGATCTTGCTTGTCTTTGATTCTGCGTGCAGTTGTCTGGTGCCAAAGCAGCTCACCAGCAACCGCGCTCCGCACGCTTTGTCCCTAACTCTACACAGTAAGGTGATGATCGCTACCACTATGGGCGTCCCTGCAGACACAGCAACTACTGTGGCTCAGGGGTCTCCTAAGGGCCTGCGGGGTAAAGCTAGCCGATGCGGCTTGCTAAGGTTATTGTGCATATAGTAAAGTTGGTTGCATCATACATGTTTGTGTATATGTTTCTTGCCCAGGGGAATCTCACATCACTGGGATCCTGGGTAAGTGGAGGCGCTGTGCTATAAGTGTTACCCCAGGCTCCCAGCTAGCGGAGGCTTAGATCTCCTGGAGCCGCAGGTGCGTGCAGTTACCCGAAGTCGCTTTAGCATGTCAGAAAAAGGGCTACACACACAAAATAGTAATCCCAAACGGTGGGTTACATAAATATTATACAAATCAACCAATAACGACTGTTGAGATAATGTTGATTTCAATTGGGGATCTGTTATTGGATAAGCAATGGGTCAGAGTACAGAGTTCATTCGCTTAACATGTCCCGGTATGTTGGATACATATTGCTGCTTCGAGTTCAAAACATGCAGTGTTTGATTAGGTACGGATGGGCGGAGGGGATATGCAAGAGAGCAGATGTATAAATCCCGGAGTGTCCGCTCCGCCACCCTTCCATCTTGTACCACTTGTGTATCGTGTTTAGAGCACAAAAACGTCAACGTCCTCTATATATGAGAGTATATTTCTCAGTCCAATATACCCAAAATTGTGAAAATGGTGGTTACTCACAAGACCCGTCGCCTCCAAACTCCATGGGAAATTGCAGAGAAGATCCGGCTGAACGGCTGGAAATAGATGGTGCACAGCTCCGAGATGAAAAATGGGCTAAAAAGCACAGCTGGTTAAAAGAGATTTATTAGCAACTACAAAATGTGCATGGCAACAAACAATAGACATTCTAAAGCATTTTGCACCCCATGTGCTTTGACAAAGCGCTGGGGAGTGCGAAACGCATTAGCTTGAGCTTATACTGTGTGCGATGGCCAAGCACAAATTGGAGGAACTCTTAGAGGGCGCTGCAGGAGAGCAGGAGGCTATGCGCGCGGTCACAAGCGGGCACGCAGGCTGTATAATCTCATTCTTAGAGTATCTGTATTGTTTGCTGCAATGCACACCTTCTAGGTGCTAATAAATCTATTTAACCAGCTTTGCTTTTTAGCCCTTTTTTCATCTCGGAGCCGTGCCGCATCTATTTCCAGTGGTTCAGCCGGATCTTCTCTGGGATATTCTGGTACTTCATTACTTACGTACAGTGATTCAAAGTTCTAGTAGTAGGAATTATTCCTGGAGAAATGTAGATTTTTCAGTAGGTTGTTATACCCTCTAGCCGCCTAGCGGACCAACATTAGAGTTCTTCATAGATGAAATGATAGTTTATAGAGCTTTCAAACCCTTTCATACAATTGAAGAAATCTATGAGGTTTCTAAAGCTCTGTACCCTACAATTTAATCTATGAAGAACCTCTAATGTTGGTATGCTCAAAAAGTATCACCCTACTTCAAACCTACATTACTTTATTCTGTAGAGGTCAAAGTGTAATGTACAGAGTGCCACTACTTTTTCAGTTACAAATTCAGAGTACCGTACCACTTTTTTATTTACAAATGTACAGCTCTACTTACTCTTCAATTAAAAGATGTTTAAAAATATGCTTTTCATTGTTTTTTTTTTTTTTTTTTTTTTTTAAAGCATTCAAATTATATAGTATATCTTTCCAAATTCAAGTCTGACTAGCTTTTCCCCATTATGTGGCAGGAGTAGAATTGATTGAAATCAGACACAGTAAATATATGCCATTTTTGTTATCAAAGTCACAAACAGCACAAGATTTATTCAACAAAAAAATTGCATTGAAAAAATGCCATTTATTTATTTTTTTGCTTTAATAAATCGTGGGGGTGGGGGGCACATTTTGCAGCAGCTTTATAATGAAATAAAACAACGATGAAGGAAATACCCTTCTTTGGTGTGAGTTATTGAGCATGTGTCCTTAGAATGTAAATAAAAATGCACTATAACCAGTGATGTATAAACAACGCCTAGCATTGCTGTGCAAGCTTTCTTTTCGATCACACATGCCCATCATATAGAGTAGTACACGTGTTGTTCCATTGCTGATGAAACACATATGTATATACAGAGACATGTATATACAGTCAGAACAATGTGAGTGTGCGGCCAGGCCCGTGATACACATCTCTCTCAGGACTGAGCCCCACAGGTGAGCCGCTCTCTACTCTCACTGCAAACCCAGCAGCTCCACGCCCTCCAGCTACTCTGCTGCCGACACTCAACCAATCGGCGCTGGTCACACGCTACAAGGGCTCCGCCCCCCGTCACTACTCGCCTTTCGATTGGTGTGCGTAAACTACGTCTCATCACGCCCCCTTCGCTTCGCCGCTGCCTTGCACCGAGAGTCTGGGACCGTCACCGACCATTCGGGGGCCGAGGAGGAGGAGGAGCTGGTGAGAGGAGCTGCGTCACTGGCCAGCGAGTGACAGCGCGCAGGAAGAGGGCTATTAAACTGCGTATGGGATTAGTTACCCGGGAGGCGCTTGCAGTACACTGTGCGCGAGGAGAGGCCGGGAGAGGCCCCCTGTGTATATATGTCCCCTGCGAGCTGAGGTCCTTGCCCTCGCGGACGGTTGCCAGTGATGCGGTGACCGCGCGCACGGCACGGTTGCGGGGGGTGGAGCTGAAGTGGAGGCGGATCATGTAGCGGGGCTGTCCTCGCGCCGGCCCTTCGAGGCCTCACTCGTGTGTTTCGCAGCACGCGAGGGCACTTCGCCTCTGCCGGACCCGCGGAGCGGTCACAGGGGGTGGTTGGTTGGTGCGTGCGGGGGTCCTCTGGTGCTCGTTAGGTGACCTCGTTAATTGCCTGTCTCCGGGTGACCCGGTGAGAGCGCCACGCTCAGTTGCTGTCATAGACTTTCCCTCCCGTCGCTGTCATGTCTTCCACTCACCCCCGAGTGAAGCTCAACGCTGGTTCCCCTCCAAGTGGTCTCCCGGGGTCAGGCGGATCGGGGGGCAGCCGCCTCCTGCAGCCAATCCGGGCAACGGTGCCCTACCAGCTGCTGCACAGCCCCAGCCGCTCCCCGTCTGCCTCTGTGGGGAGCAACACCGAGTCGGGGCCCCCGAGCCCCCCCACTGGCACCCCGCCTCCCATTCTCCAGCAGCCGGGGGGGCCCGAGGCGGCCGGGGGGAGAGTCCGCAGGAGGAGGAGCAGCTCTCCGGACAGACGGAGCCCGAGGTCCCCCGGGGGCAGAGGTGAGACCGAGCCTCCCCTAACCCCCCCACACCTCCACCCCCCCTAACCCCCCACACCTCCACCCCCCCTAACCCCCCACACCTCCACCCCCCCTAACCCCCCACACCTCCACCCCCCCTAACCCCCCACACCTCCACCCCCCCTAACCCCCCACACCTCCAAGAAAGACAGATCCCTACGAACCTGTATCGACTATAGAGGTCTTAAAAAGATCACCATCAAGAATAGTTATCCCCTACCATTGATTTTGGAACTCTTCGACCACCTCCAATGGGCCACCATATTCACCAAATTGGGGAACTCTTCGACCACCTCCAATGGGCCACCATATTCACCAAATTGGACCAGCGGGGCGCCTACAATTTGGTGAGAATTCGTCAGGGCGTCGAGTGGAAGACGGCCTTCAATACACGAGATGGCCACTATGGGTACCTCGTCATGCCCTTAGGCCTCTGCAACACCCCTCCCATCTTCCAGGACTTCGTTAACGAAATCTTCAGAGATCTCCTCAACTAGTATGTTATCGTTTATTTGGACAACATAATGATTTTTTCTAAATTTGTACAAGAACATGTGGGTCACGTCAAACAGGTACTTCTCCGTCTACGGGAAAATCAGCTTTTTGCCAAACTGGAAAAGTGTCAGTTCCATCAAACTTCCACTGCGTTTTTGTGATATATCATCTCTGACATTGGCCTCACCATGGATCCAGCTAAGGTGAGAGCGGTCCTGGATTGGCCTCGTCCCACTACTCTAAAGGCTGTACAACGCTTCCTTGGATTCTCTAATTACTACCACAGATTCATTCAGAATTTCTCCTCTGCAGTAGCCCCCATTACAGCTTTGACAAAAAAAGGTGCGGATCCCACGTCATGGTCACCGGCAGCCATCCAAGCCTTCGATCTTCTGAAGACCGCCTTCGCTTCAGCACCCATCCTCATACACCCAGATCCCAATCTCCCATAAACCTTAAAAGTGGATGCATCCGACATCGGGGCTGGAGTCATCCTGTCACAGAGAAGACTCCTCAAGCCAGACTCCATCCACGTGCTTTTTTTTTTTTCTCGAAGAAAAACAACTCTCCAACTGAGCAAAATTATGACGTAGGTAACCGGGAGCTTCTAGCCATCAAATTGGCCTTGGAAGAACAGAGACATCTTCAAGAAGGCACGGAGAATCCTATTACCATCCTGCTCTACATCGAAGGCGCTCGACAGGCTCGTTGGTCACTTTTTTCTCGTTTCAATTTTATAATTAATTTTTTACCAGGTTCGAAGAATTTGAAAGGCCGATGCACTCTCCCGTCAGTTTCTGGTGGATAACAAGACCGAGGATCATCAGAATACTCCTCTAAATGCATCCTTTCGGCTAACACTTTTGATGCTCTGGAAAATATCGTACAAGACCAGTTCCACATCCCGGAAGATCTCGAAGTCCCAGAGGGTCGACTTTTCCCCGCACCACATTATCGGAGGAAGGTACTAGAATGGGATTATTTTTCCAAATCATCAGGTCATCCAAGTACTAGGAGAACCACCGACTTTTTGAAACGGACCTTTTGGTGGCCCGGCATGCAGAAGGAAATTAAAAGATTAGTTGGTGTGCGCTCTACATGTGCTCGTAAAGAGACTCCCCGGAACAAACCACCAGGACTCCTTCGACCTCTTCCCATCCCGGACAGTCCATGGACCCACCCTTCCATGGACTTTATTGTGGAATTGCCTGTTTCTAAAGGGATGAACACCATCTTGGTGGTCGTAGACCGCTTCTCCAAGCAGACACACTTAATTCCATTGAAGGGTCTTCCCAACTTTGCCAAACTGGCCAATGTCTTTGTTGAAGAGATTAGTCGTCTCCATGGAGTTCCAAAGGTTATAGTTTCCGATCGAGGATCACAATTCATCTCCAAGTTCTGGCGCTCCTTATCTAATCAATTAGGCATCTCACTGCACTTTTCCTCGGGTTACCATCCTCAAACCAACGGTCAGACAGAGCGAACCAATTAATCATTGGAACAATATATCCGCTGTTTTGTCTCAAACACCCAGGATGACTGGACTGACCTTCCCTGGGCCGAGTTCTCGCACAATAATCTGCGTAGTGAATCCACCACGGAGTTGCCCGTCTTCAGCAATTATGGGTTTCACCCATCGCCACACCCACAACTGGGGTGCCGGCAGCAGACAATAGAATTTATTGGTTACAAAGCTCTTGGAAGAGAATTCAAGAGAATCTTAGGAGGGCAACTTCCAGACAGAAGACACAAGAAGACCATCATCGACGGAGGATTCAAGAGTACAGTCCGGGAGACAAGGTGTGATTGTCATCCAAAAATATTTGCCTCAAGGTTCCTACTCTCAAATTACCACCAAGGTTCATCGGACACTTTACCGTTGTCATAAAGATCAATCCGGTGGCATACCGCCTGCGCCTTCCTTCCTCTATGAAGATTCCTCCGGTGTTCCACGTCTCTCTGCTGAAGCCAGCTATCCAGGATCCTCGTTTCCCCGACTCGTCCTTGGCTGCCCCTCCTCGTAGAGGGCTAACAGGAGTTTGAGGTACAATCCATCTTGGACTCCAGGATCTCTAGGGGAGCTCTCCAATATCTGGTACACTGGAGGGGGGTTTGGACCCGAGGAATGTTCCTGGATCCCTCGGCACCGTCTACATGCCCCCAGGCTCGTCCGGCTATTCCACGCTAAATAACCAAACAAGCCTTCCTTGAGACGCCCGGAGGTCGCTCCTGATGGGTGGTGGGGGGGGGGGAGTACTATCAGGATCTGTGATCCTCAGCGCGCTCAGCGCATCCATCACATACCTCAACCCGCGATCGGGTGTCCTGCTGCTTCTGCCATCCGTGAAGTTCCCCTCACCCCTGCCGGTACCAGCTGCCATCTTAGGGGCGCGCTGTTGGATATACAGCTCTTTATGGGCCCGCCTCTAGGTTGTACTCACATGGTAATGTCATCAGCACGCAATGGGCACACGCGCTGCGCGGTCACCATGCGCACGTGCCGCAGCACCTCTGCTCATAAGGGCTACTGCCCACACCTGCCGCTATCATCTGGACAGCCAATCACAGTCTGGTTTACTGACAGGTCCCGTCAGCCTGTCCCTCATTGGTTTCTTCCTATATATGCTCAGCCTGCCCTCTGGCTCATCGGCTGAGCATAAACACTTCTATTTTCATAGTGTTCACTGCTATTCTTGCGTCCTGTGGGAAACCTTCTATTCGCGGTCTTGTCTGACCCTCCCTGTTCTCTGGACTCCGCTCTTCTATAATCCTGACTCTGGCTTACCACGACGATCCGCACCGCTCCAACCCTGACCTCGGCAAAGTACCTGCAACCTCTCCAGTCAAGACCCTGGCAAGTACCTTTAACTATTCTGACCTCTCCAACCCCGAACCGGCTACCTCTACTAATCTACACTCCAGATGCACCCTCATGGCAGGAGGGAGAGAGGGAGAGAGGGAGAGAGGGAGAGAGGGGGAGAGAATGAGATGAGGTGATGGTCAGAGAGAGGAAAAGGGAAAATGGAGAAATCAGAGAGAGAAAAGTTTTTAGTGAAAACCAGGTCTAAGTAGTGGCCATCCTTGTGGGTGATAGCTGCAGTCCACTGTTGAAGGCCAAAAGAAGAGGTTAGAGAGAGAAAGCGGGAAGCCAATGGGAGAGAGGGGTCATCAATGTGGCAGTTGAAGTCCCCAAGGAGAACAGGGGAGTCTGAGGAGAGAAAGAAAGAGAGCCAGGATTCAAAGTGAGAAAGGCAGAAGGGGGATGAGTAGAGGTAGGTGGGCGATAGATGACCACCATGTGGACAGGAAGAGGAGAGAAGATCTGGACAGTGTGAGCCTCAAAGGAGGAAGGGAACGGTAACGGCAGAGAGAGGAGAGCAGGAGCCCCACGCCTCCACCCCTGCCATCAGGGCGCGGAGTGTGGGAGAAAGAAAGGCCACCATGAGAGAGGGCAGCTTCCAGAGCAGAGTCAGACTGAGTGAGCCAGGTCTCAGTTATAGCAAAGAGAAGCAGGGAGTGAGAGAGAAAGAAGTCATGCACAGAGAGGAACTTGTTAGAGAGGGAGCGAGCATTCCAAAGGGCACAGGAGAAAGGGAGAGAGGAGGGAGGGTGGCAGGGGAAGGGTATGAGTTTAAAGGGGTTTACACCAGAGGGAGTGCAAATTGCATGTGGGAAGCGAGGACGAGAGCAAGTAGAAATAAGGCAGGGACCAGGATTGGGAGAGATATCCCCAGAAGCAAGGAGGAGAATCATGGATAGAAAGAGGATGTTTTGTAGGGGTGTGATTTAGTGCAGGGGGTATAGCTGTGCGGTGTCAGAGGGCGCAGGTAAGAAGTGGTGAAGAAAGGAGAGATGGAGATATATGAATAGAGTTAGAGACATACTGAGGCTGGTAGAAAGAAGTGCGTATTTTGAAAAGAAGTGAGGTCAAAGCAAATATAAACAGTAATGGCGGCATCACAGCAATACTTTAGTGCTGAGATGTGCAGTCTGGGATAGATAATGTCCTCATTTCCAGCGCAGTTACAATCCAGGAATCAGGGCCAGTAGGTGTTATCCACTTGTTTCACTCCCTGTGCAACGCCACACTGCAAGCTACTTAAAAAATGCTGCTTACTGTTATGGGGTGCTGTATCACCCTGCATGGTTTAAATCTCCCAGTCAAGTGGGCCGTGACGCGGGAGAATTTAAACATGGCTGGGATACCGCACCCCATAACGGGGCCTGTAACTTGGGAGGCAAGGGGTTCCTGGGGCTGAAATGAATGCAGCTTAGCACCAGAGACCTCACTGCTACAAAACTGTGTTATCAAAATAAAAGCCGCGCGATCCCGTTTTTGTAAATCTAGTAATTCACTCAGTTGAAGCTCTCCATAGCAATAGATCAGAACAAAGGTAGGGGATTAGTTAAATGAATCAGTTATAAGGTCTGAGCCCCAGGCACTGTTTTCTCTTGACTGGCTGCCTTTGTTCCATGTTAAAAGATAGCCACCAAGGTGTATACAAGGAACACTGCTGGTCAGAGCAAGAGGCCAACAGAGGGAGAGACACTCTGGGAAGGAGTGTGGAGACAATCTGAGAGACACTCTGGGAAGGAGTGTGGAGACAATCTGAGAGACACTCTGGGAAGGAGTGTGGAGTTGGACTGTGACCAGCTGGAGGTTCATGTCAGAGTGGAACTCTGATATCCTGAAGCAGAGAAGCGGACGGGGTAAATCCATTTGAAGTGGGTCCCTGCCCCTAGGAAAGGTAGATCTCATTCCCCAGACCCCAGTTAGTGTGTATATTTTTGTATGTGTGTGTGTTTCCAAGGATTTATTCAAATAAACCTCATTTTATTTCACCGTCTTGTTTTGCCCTGTGACGGATCCCTTAAATATAAATGGTGTTAAAAGACCTGGCCAGCCGTGACAGTGACGTCTCGGCGTGATGACGCGCTGGTCTCAGAAGTCCCTTTTTGGCGGTCTCTGTCCCACTCTCCTCCATTCAAGGATCCTGGGCTTCCTTACACTCCTGCGTCTGAGCAAATGTTACCCTGCGCATTTCGCATATGGCTCTCCGGTTACTCTAGCACACTTTATTTGTACTTTGTGAGTGATATTTCAATGTTTTATAAAGTTTTTACGTTATTGTACCATAGGAATTATCTTTTTCTTTACATGACCGGTCATTTGCAATTGATCCCAAGTATACTCCTAGCAAGGAGAGTTAAATATTCCAGCATTATCTATACATGCATGCTCATTGGTGCTAATAAGGTATCCTATATAGATTATCCCATCTGCTATTAACAGTCCTGATTGCACTAATTTAATCTCCTCACAGTGTGGGATTAAGGAGAAATTGGTCACCTTTAACAACTGATGTATTAATTCACTTCATGGTGGTTTACAAATATATACACTTATAAGATTTTACACCGAGACAAGATTTTATTTTTTTTGTCATTTCTAATCCGGAGATCCAGCACCAAAGATTCGTGGATAATCCTAAAGTCATCCAGGCTGCAGGACTCTGGACAATCAAAAGGTTTATAAACACTCACGAACACGGTTTGTTGTTTTTCTGACCAGAAGTAGATTTGGCGCTAAAGTTGTGTTACCACTCGTCACGCAGCTAGAGTGACTGATTCAGTCTCACTCTTAGTGCGTGTCTCTTACACACAGGTACAGCCCAGTAGGATTCACACAGCGCGAGTCCCATTCAGACGCAGGGACCCTCACTGTGTTAATCCGATGGGCCATTACAGCCTGCTATGGACTGTCCTGCAGTGTCCCCAATTTCCAGAATTTCCATGCCTGGGGACGCTGGGACATAAGGAAAGATTCCATCGGTACTTGAAACAAAATTAGTTTTAGTAGGAGTCAGGGTTTGATATAGAGTAAAGGTTACTCCCTCCGCGAGGGATTGGTGTAAACACAAGTTCTCAAACAGAGTAGGATCATGGGAAAGATCTGATTTATACACAGTTAGGTCCGGCTCTGTACGCCACTACAATAGATTTGAAATGAAATAACCGGAGATGCTATAGAAGTGCAGACTTTCAGCTTTAATTCAAGGGTTTGAACAAAAATATTGTATAAAACGTTTAGGAATTGCAACCATTTTCATACACAGTCCCCTTATTTCAGGGGCTCAAATGTAATTGGACAAATTAACACAATCATAAATAAAATGTTCATTTTTAATACTTTGTCGAGAATCCTTTGCAGGCAATGACTGCTTGAAGTCTGGAACGCATGGACATCACCAAACGCTGGGTTTCCTCCTTTGTGATGCTTTGCCAGGCCTTTACTGCAGCTGTCTTCAGTTGTTGTTTGTTTGTGGGTCTTTCTGCCTTAAGTTTTGTCTTCAGCACGTGAAATGCATGCTCGATCGGGTTGAGATCAGGTGATTGACTCGGCCATTGCAGAATATTCCACTTCTTTGCCTTAAAAAACTCCTGGGTTGCTTTTGCAGTATGTTTTGGGTCATTGTCCACCTGTAAAGTGAAGCGCCGTCCAATCAACTTCACTGAATTTGGCTGAATCTGAGCAGACAATATATCCCTATACACTTCAGAATTCATCCGGCTGCTTCTGTCTTCTGTCACATCATCAATAAACACTAGTGACCCAGTACTATTGTAAGCAATGCATGCCCGTGCCATCACACAGCCTCCACCGTGTTTTACAGATTATATGGTATGCTTCGGATCATGAGCCGTTCCAAGCCTTCTCCATACTTTTTTATTCCCCTCATTCAGGTACAAGTTGATCTTAGTTTTCTCTGTCCAAAGAATGCTGTTCCAGAACTGGGTTGGCTTTTTTAGATATTGTTTGGCAAAGTCTAATCTGGCCTTTCTATTCTTGAGGCTTATGAATGGTTTGCACCTTGTGGTGAACCCTCTGTATTTGCTCTCGTGAAGTCTTCTCTTTATGGTAGACTTGGATAATGGTATGCCTACCTCCTGGAGAGTGTTCTTCACTTGGCTGGATGTTGTGAAGGGGTTTTTCTTTACCATGGAAAGGATCCTACGATCATCCACCACTGTTGTCTTCCGTGGACGTCCAGGCCTTTTTGTGTTGCAGAGCTCAGCAGTGCGTTCTTTTTTTACTCCGAATTCCGCAAGGTCTTTGACAAAGCACAATCTGAGGAACTGCCACCCCATCGCTCATTTGATTGTCCCATTGACCTGCTACCCGGTTCTGTACCCTCTAGGGGAAGTTCTTACCCACTCTCTCTTCCAGAAACCAAGGCCATGAAAGAGTACATTCATGAAAATCTACAAAAGGGGTTTATTCGGAAATCTTCTTCCCCAGCTGGGGCAGGCTTCTTCTTTGTGAAAAAGAAAGACAGATCCCTATGAACCTGTATCGACTATAGAGGTCTTAACAAGATCACCATCAAGAATATTATCCCCTATACCATTGATTTCGGAACTCTTCGACCACCTCCAATGGGCCAGCAATGGGACCTTAAGGGACGAGCTCGCTGCACTTGAATGTCCTACCGATCTCGAAAAACTCATCGCCCTTTGTATCCGCGTTGATCAACAATTGCAAGAGAGGAGATCCGAAAGATCCCGTCACCGTCAGGTTACTCTGAGATTCCATTTTCTCCATGCCTGTGCTGCTGAACCGATTCCTCCAGATATCCCAGAGCCCATGCAACCTGGTGGCAATAAGGTGTCTTCTAGTAAGAAACAGCATTGATGCAACGCCGGTCTCTGCCTGTCCTGTGGCAATCCTGGACATCAGGTACTCAATTGTCTCCACAAATCGAGAAACGCACACACCCAGTGAGGTCCAGGGGAATCTCATTGGGAACACTTTCTATCTCCCCTACCAAGGAGAAAACTTTGCCCAACAGAATATTAGTACACGTTACGCTGACCGGTGAGAACTTCCACACCACCGCTCTAGCCTTCATGGATTCCGGAATCGGGAGGCAATTTCATTGACCAGGGCTTCGCTGAGAGGAACAACATCTCCCTCATTTCCAAGAAATTACCTATAGGGTTGAAGGCTATTGACGGCCAACCATGGCAACCAGCGTTAATCTCCTTACAGACCGCTCTATTCCGGTTACAAACAGGGGAGGACCATACGGAAGAGATCCAGCTGGACGCCATTCATACCCCTTCGGTCAACGTGATTCTGGGTCTTCCGTGGTTTCAACTTCACAACCCACGTATAGATTGGACTGACGTGGAACCTTTCCTATGGAGCGCCTCATGCTCCAAAAACTGCGCCGTGCCCATCAAAAGTATATGCAGGGTTTCTGCTCCTAAAGGAGAGGACAACTTTACCAGAGGTTTACTCCGAATTCCGCAATGTCTTTGACAAAGCACGATCTGAGTAACTGCCACCCAACCCGGGCCATCTCCCTTATTGACATTTGTTCCCCCCATTTCCCTTCTACCCCCACTTGGTTCTCTTTTCCCCTCTCTGTGTCCTTTTCTGGTCCCCCGCTTCTCACTCTCTCTTCCCTCCGGCCCCCCTTCCCAGACCAAGCATGTACATACGTATGTCCCTGTCGATGCCAAACTACAAAGTTGTGTTGTTTTATTCGGAAATCTTCTTCCCCAGCTGGGCAGGCTTCTTCTTTGTGAAAAAGAAAGACAGATCCCTACGAACCTGTATGCCTATAGAGGTCTTAACAATACACCATCAAGAATAGTTATCCCTAACCATTGATTTCGGAACTCTTCGACCACCTCCAATGGGCCACCATATTCACCAAATTGGTACTAAGAATTTTCGAGATTAGTTGTAGGACTGTACATGTAATACATAACATGAGTTATTTAAAGAAACTTGCTAGTAAATGCCTTGCAGCCTTAATAATAGATGGAACTTCATGGACTTTGACCCCATTAACTAAATATTAATTTTCTTGCACAAGTACATTTATGTTCATTAGTTCATGGCACTGGAAACTCTTTCCAACATAAATATATAAAAATTAAAATATTAAGCTTTCCAGTTAAAAATATTATATAAGTACTATACAGTATTGTAGGATGGGTACCTCTTATACAAACCATTGCAAAGGTGATGAGGGAATGCCTTTATTTAAAATCATAATTAAATATAATTCATGCTAGTCAGCTTTAATTTGTTTCTGACATTCCTCCCTGTGATTTATGATTACTACAAAAGCCATTGCCATGCATAATACAAAATTACTAAACCTGCTCTGTTGATATTATATAAATGTAAATAAATAAAAATAGCTTGATTGTTCTGTCTTTTCCATGGAGGAATTTAAATCACATCTCAAAAAAAGTACTGTTTTAATGTTTGATGTGGTGGATTGTGATTTTGTGCTGTAAAAATCTGAATAGAAGTGTGTGACAGGGCTGCGTTTACATTTTTGTTTAACGTAAAATGCATATTTTTTCTTGCAATCAGTGCACCACTGTGTCTCTGTCGTTTCTGTTTCTTTTTGCTGGACCCAGCTATCTTTTCTCTATTTTTCTCATACTTTTCTAACTTCTCATTTGAGGCAGGGAATAAAGGCAAGAATTGTTTTTTCTTGCTGCACCAGTACTTAATGTATTTTTACCTCTGCTAGATGCAGTTTCTAGCAGCAATAAATGAAGGGAAGTTAGTTCCCAGGTATAAAGATAGACAAATATCTAGACCTGGAATATATCAGGATTGTTTGTTAAGGTGGTTGGTGTTTGCTATTTCTTGGGCAGGTGTCTGTTAAAAGGAGAGGGAGTTTCCTTCCTTAATCACATACATGGTGGATTAACACTATAAGGTGTTTAAAGAAGGTAGGTGATACTGAAATGGTTTGAATTCTCACTTTGCAGAAATCAATAACTTATGTTTGGCTGTAGAAAACAATATATTTAATGCCAAGTTTATTATCTGTTGCCCGCTTTCCCGTGTATAAGGGAAACTGCCTTGTGCTGCCGTACCGTGTGGCTTACAGGAGGCGATCCTCTGCCGCTGGAGCCTGGGTGGTCACGTTTGTTGGTATACAGCGCCTCCACCTGAAAGATATCCTAACGCAGTAGGATAACCTCTCACAGGAACCCACCAGTACGAATAAGGATACACACACACAGTATGGCTAACTTAGTTTACTGGCATATAACTGATAAACACACTACTATACAGGGCCGCCCAAGGCCATACCACACAGTACCCGCACTGTCTGACCACCACTTTGTCCATGCCCCCTTGAGGTTCCCACCAGACATCTCGCATACCCTACCCAATAGACCAGGCATGCACAACTTGTAAAGTGAGAAGGGTCGAACTGCTCAGAGGAAAAAAGATTTGGCCGCCGCACCAGTAAAATCATCATCATCATCGTCATCGTCATCGTCATCGTCATCGCATCGTCATCATCATCATCATCATCATCATCATACATCCATCCATCATCATCAATCATACATCATCATCATCCTCATTCCTCAGCACTCTCATCATCATCACATCATCATCCTCATATATCTCCCCAGCACGCTTCATCATCATCATCATCCTCATATATCTCCGCCAGAACCCCNNTCATCATCATCATCCTCATATATCTCCGCCAGAACCCCTCATCATCATCATCCTCATATATCTCCGCCAGAACCCCTCATTATCAACCTTTGCGAGACTCCCCATCTATCTCTCATACCCCATATCTCCCCCTCACCACCACACATAATACTCCCCCTTCACATCAAACACACAATACCCCCCTGCACACCACACACATCCCACCCACCCTGCATCTCACATAACTCTCCTCCCTTGCATCTCACATCACTCTCCCCCCCTGCACCTCACATCACTCTCCCTCCTGCATCTCACATCACTCTCCCCTGTGCATCTCACATCACTCTCCCCCCGTACATCTCACATCACTCTCCCCCCTGCACCTCACATCACTCTCCCCTCTGCACCTCACATCACTCTCCCCCCCTGCACCTCACATCACTCTCCCCCCTGCACCTCTCATCACTCTCCCTCACTGCACATCACATAGCTCTCCCCTGCACCTCAAATCACCCTCCCCTACACCTCAAATCACCCCCCCCTGTATCTCACATCATCTCGCCCTCCCCCCCCTGAATCTCACATCATCTCGCCCCCCCAATATGCCTACCTCGGTTTGCAGGAGGGGGAGAGCGGGCTCGTAGGGAGTGGAAGAGCGGGCTCATGGGAGAGCGGGCTCGTGGGGGAGGGGGAGAGCAGACTCGGGAGTGAGGCAGAGGGGGAGAGCGGACACGGCAGGGAGGCGGAGGGAGAGAAGGGAGTCAGGAGGGAGGGGGAGAGCGGACTAGGGAGGCAGAGAGGGATAGCAGACTTGAGAGGGAGGCGGAGAGGGAGAGCAGACTCGGGAGGGAGGCGGATGGGGAGAGTGACTCGGGAGGCAGGAGGAGGGGGACAGCTGCAGCGGGCTGCACAGTGAATGCGGACGGGCCGCATACTGGCCTTCTTGCAATTTTGAGGCTTTGTGCTCTGTGCAGATCTTTAGCTGCACACAGCTCCAGGAGAAAGAGAGCTGAAATGCATGTCTCAACCCTAGGAGGGATTGACCACAACTAACTATAATTTAGAACAGGGGAGGGCACAGGGTCTGCACCATGGTTGGCTGTACACAGGCCCAGTTTCACCTCCACCCCTGTCACTCAGAGAGGCAGCATGAGGAGGAGGGGTATACCCATAGGATAGCCTGACACTGCCTGTAGCTACTAGGACTTATATGTCAGGAGGCAGGAAGTATTGTCTGGACCAGTCATGGTTACATACCCTTTAAGTCCTGATCCCATAAGAACATTAATGGAGTCTAATATAAGCTTTGAAGTATGCAAATGGCATGACAAAGAGGGATCTCAGTAATGAGGACTCCTGGGTCCCACCGGATCGGCTCAAACCATGGTCCTGCATTAACATTCCTCTCCGGCGGCAGGGAAGTGACAGTTTCCACATTGACGAAAGGTTTTAGGGTCACTTGGATAGGACACGCAAATAGTCCCAATGGAAAGAGAGTGGCACGGCTCTCAGAACAGTTAAGAAACAATGAGATATACCTCTATATGAGTGTTAAGAGTGGGCATTTATAGAAGCGCATAGAGCATCGATAACCATAAAGAAATAATGAGACATTACAACGTTGTATAAAGGGTGGTGTGTGGTCCCCATGCCTGGGGACCTGAATACATGACTGTTGTATGACAAAAATTCCTGGCGCCCATTATTATACAACCTTGCTACCTCATCGCCCAGTTGTAGCCACCCAGTAACCCACACCAAGCCAAACCCAAGAAAACAACGGCTTAGACCTGAAGCTGCACCCCTACTTTATTTATACTCCTCCCAAACCGAATGTCAAAACGAATATTCGATCCAAATATGAACATGCAAATATCTCAGTGATAGAACAAAAAACGTGAATGTGCATTTTGGAGACTGAGCTGCGAATATTCGTGAGTACGAAGAAATTCTATATTCGTGTTCAATGTGTTGGCGAAAGATTCTCACACCTCTACAAATTTGAGAAAAAATACTTTCTTTCCAATAGAAAAATGGTCTAAATAGACCAGGCTGAAACGAGTGAACCCAGAGAGTATTAAATATTATATATGATATATTTCCCACCAAACTAGTAGACATGAATAACCTAATTTTAATATGTAACCCCTCTTTATTTCCTTAGGTGTCTTAGTATAGAGATACTAAGGCAGGTGCCTGAGTCCGCCTTCCCTGTATAGGATAGAGAATAATCAGCCTGCAAGAACCAGGCTGGGGTTAGACAACACAGAGTAACACATATCTTTAAGCAACCATACTTTATATATGCAGAACACAATAATTACATACAGGGGCCCTCGTACTCTGACCCTGAACAACACATATGACACTTGCACAGAGAGATTAAGGAGGTACCTTGCTGCACAATTGTCCCACTATGTCTCTTACTTAGTCCCGATGGCTCCTGATACTAACTAGAGGGACATTGTTGGGGCTGTCACAGCATTGGAACTAGACTAGCCTGGCATACTGTATATTGGTAGTATACGTGTAGGCTTGTTACTTCACAAAGAGTAGTGTAAATGGTGTATAATGAAAAGGATACTGCAGGGTAATAGGGGTGGTCCCTTGAATGTGGTTCCCCATGACCTACTCATTGCTTCGGGATCCTCAGGTTACGTGAGTCCCCTTTACATCGATCAAGTACTCCCTGGGATTGTTGCAGTTACCTCAGGTAGGTACTGCCCTGTCAAATTGAGAGGCCTCTGCTACCATGCTGTATTTCTTGCCAGGTTCCTCGGGACAGACCCTCCTTCTCACATGCTCTCACTAGCACTCCCTGCTCACATGCTCTCCCCGCCTATATCTCTTGTCACTCACCATCATGATTTCATCCTCTCAGGACTGATTTCAGTCCCTTCCGTGCCTTACAGCCATTGGCTGGAGAGCATGTCCATCAATATGCTTGTGTGTTTCTTTAAGGGTGTTATAAATACATCCAGTATGATTATTGATAAAATGTCTTTATCAATTCCCTTTATTTTTATTTAAATATCAAAATAAATTTGCATAAACATTCTAACACTGTTTAAAAAACAATCAGTAACTTAATACACAGAAAAATACAAGACTATAAAGTCTCTCAAACACACAAAACCCATTGTAATACAATTACTACATCTACACAGTCATTAATTCAACCACATACTGAATACTCAATCCACCACATAACACCTGCATACATTTACATATCTAATATCATACACTGAAACAGATGAAAGACAGGCCAAGGGAAAACACACACACAGAACAACCGTAGTGTATAATAAACAAACAAAACAGCTGTGGACATCACATTCTTAATGATACACACTGGGAATTATAGTTTTTAGTGTAAAGATCCAGTGAAGTTCTCATTTACACATAATATCACCCACTGAGGTTATATGTCCAATACCATGCACACTCAAAGAGAAATACAGTACAATAAAAGAAGCAAGAAAAAAATGCTAGATTCTCATGAAAATATTGAGGTTTTTTTATTTCAGTCTGAACTAAAACATCTGTGCGGTTTATAATCATTCCTATGAACTGTTCTGCCTTGTACTCTGGGAGTAGGTAAATTGTACTGTATTCTATAAACTGTCAGAAAAATATTGCAGATTAAATTCTGCACTTTTGGTTTCAGATCAAATTCAACAATAGTTTTGTTAGCAATGCCTAGCTACATGCATATACAGTAGACAAGGACATTTTATTTGGTTTCTAGAAGACCTATGAGTATTACATAAGTAACACCCAGACATACCTGATGCAGCATTGACTCCTAAGTAGAGTAGGCAAAAGAAATGTGCAGATTTCATCCGCCTGAGATCGGTCGGCTCCTTTGGTCCGCTGATTTTGTCAGATCAGTCTCAAAAGGGGCAACCCCCCTTATCGGAAGAAAGAATTCTCACAGACAATCCGCGAGTCAGATTAATACTTTGAAGCAAAAACTACAATCCACAACCTGCGGATTAGGTGGAAGAGGAGGGGTATAAATAGAGGTGCCGCCTCAAGCTGAAGCCTTTAGTTGTGGGTTGGTGTGTTGCTCCTGTAGTATTATATTTTAAAAAGAAAAAGAAAATATTTACATAATTTAGACTTTTTTCATTATTAATAACCTGCTGTGATTCAGTGGACTTTCTTTGAAATGGGCTCTGGACTCTGGCCCTAATACTGCACATGTTACTTTGATTGTAGTATATTAACTGGAATATATATATAGATATAGCTAGCTAACTTATTGTCGTCAGTGCCATGATTTGCACTGTGCCGGTGTGGCTGGAGCGCAGCTGCATTGTGGCTCCCTCATGGCTATAGCTCTCATGGCCCGGAGGACAGCAAGTTTCTCAGAAGGAATAACGCTGCAGGGTTCCCTGCTTATGAATGGGACTCCCCCCAGCATTAATCCTACCGGAAGAAATGAACAAAAATAGGAGTACAGCAAAACAAGATAACTGGAAGCACTGGATCCAAAGTAGAAAACAAGTTTAATGTAGCATCAAGTCAACACGAATAAAAAGGAATCTTTAATCCTACCAGGCAAGCCAGCAGTCTCTAGGAGCATTGCAGAGAGAAGCAGTCTCTCTCTCTCTCTCTCTCTCTCTCTCTCATCAGCTCTTAAAGCAATTCTCACACTTTTTATTATTATTTATTAACATACAGTAGGTAACATAATAAATAACAGAGCAATATAAAAAAACAAAATGTATCCCTACAAAACTGCAGAACTGGTATAATAAAACTAAATTCATGGGTAACATAGTCCAAAATCAAGCTTTCACTCACAGCCTCTGAGTGTTTATTTTTAATAATGTCTCATCATCATGATGATGACGATGAGGAGAAGCTCTGGTGTTGAATAGATCATCATTTAAGGCACTTATTGTATTGTATTGTATGTCTTTATTTATATACCGCCATTAATGTACATAGGGCTTCGCAGTAGTAATATGTGACAATCATATGAATAACAAATTATATAAATAACAGGTACTGGGAATAAATGAGGACTAGTAGATAGAGCCAAGGAGCACAGCAACATGAAGAGATCCTGAATAGGAAAATAATTCACGGGCAACTCAAGACTAAAAACGGAAGGGTATAATCACACAGGAGGGTGAAAATGACAAACGCACCAACGCGTTTCATCCCGTGGGACTTTATCAAGGTGTACAGATAGTGACATACATTCTTACCTAAATAGCTGCCATTTCACGCCAAAAAAACAACAGCGTCGCGCCGCACATGGTCACCGGAGACCCGTTGCGTTGCTGTGACACCTCCCCATGTACATCGCAACCCCTCAATGCATGGGATGACGTCACAAGTGTGCGCTCGTGTCCACGATGAAATGCAGGCCAGCGCAACTGCTACTGGGTTAGAGGTGTAAAAAAAAAAATTCCACCTCTAAACCAGTAGCAGTGACGCTGGCCTGCGTTTCATTGTTGAGTTGCCCATGAATTCTTTTCCGATTCAGGATCTCTTCATGTTGCTGTGCTCCTTGGCTCTATCTACTATTTCTGGCTACCAAACATCAGGATTGCATGCAGTGGAACACTTGGCTACTGGACTGAAAGATACCCTCAAGGGCAGGTAATTGACAATAGCCCTTATACTTTTACCCGTTACCCCTACTGTGGGGATGTCCATGCATCAGAGGGGTTTTGGGCATCTGGATCACATATGCAGTAGTCAAGCAGAGTGACCGCTAGGTCTATATTTGCAAACCCAAACATATTTTGATGGATTTTCATACCTTATGGAGGAATTACAGTGTTTCTATGTGTGAATGAATTAGGAGAAAAGTGCGCAACTATTGTTAACGGTGATGTAGTGAAAATAAAAATAAATACGTGACCTTAATAATAATTAGCGTCTGCAGCTGCGTAGGAAGAGAGGGCTCAGGAAACCCCTAGAGCTAACAGAAAAAAACACAAAAAACACAGCGCACGACACTCATAGTGCATTAAAAATTATATTGACATAAAGAATAAAAAAGATGAGTATTAAGCGTACATCAAGATAATAATAATCAGGCAATTTTGGGATAATGTTACCCAACACCACGTGGAAGCCGGATCAGATGTCCTCTCATACGGACGGAGGCTGGTTCCTCTCACACCGGTTCCTGTGCAGGTAAGTGGGAAGTCTTTGAAAGTCCTTACTCCCAAGAGTCAATAGACACGTTTGCAGATCTGTCCTCGATCGCTGCTTTAGACGGAGCTCCACACCAGCAGAAAACCTCTCTCACTCCCCTCCGTTAGAACACTTCCGGATTGGTGACGTCACCGCAGGGTTTCTCGCCGATACTGGCGCCGGTTAACACTGGGTATGCTCGTTGTAATATGGCAGTAAAGTTAGTAGTAATACTGCTCTAGGCTCTTCCAACGCGTTTCGAAACCCGTAGGTTTCTTCATCAGGGAATAAATGTATAAGTGGAATTATTAGGGTTTTAAATACCCCACGCCATGACCCCATTGGTCCACTCAATTGATTTTTTCTCCAATGAGAGGATGGCGGGGAGGAGTCAAAAATACCCAGACTGCAATATTATTTGTTGGCATTAGCAACATAACAAAAACAAAATAAACTTTATTAACAAACAAGATTGTGAACACAAATAGACATAAGCAATAAATGACGCGATAGGTGATTCTAAAACCAAAAAGAGGAGTATTAGTGCATGAAAAAGGTTTATGCAACATATTGGAGACACGTTTGTCCTCCCCTCTAATCACCAGGAGGTCTAAATGAGGATATAGATATTTGGTCTCCATATTAATTTGTCCTCATGAAATTTGAGATTTATGCCGGAATGTATTATTTACCTTTTTTTAATATTATGATTCACTATTTTAAACCTTAGCCTCTATGTCCTTTTAATTACAACATAGGTATATTTCCCCCTCTTGTGTATATATACCATTATACAGCATGCGTTATTTAGCATGTTCTATTGTGTTTTTTAATTAGAATTTCTATAAATTTATGGTACTCGATTTCGTGCTTTTTCTATTGAGTAAGGTGATTAGAGGGGAGGACAAACGTGTCTCCAATATGTTGCATAAACCTTCTTCATGCACTAATACTCCTCTTTTTGGTTTTAGAATCACCTATCGCGTCATTTATTGCTTATGTCTATTTGTGTTCACAATCTTGTTTGTTAATAAAGTTTATTTTGTTTTTGTTATGTTGCTAATGCCAACAAATAATATTGCAGTCTGGGTATTTTTGACTCCTCCCCGCCATCCTCTCATTGGAGATAAAATCAACTGAGTGGACCAATGGGGTCATGGCGTGGTGTATTTAAAACCCTAATAATTCCACTTATACATTTATTCCCTGATGAAGAAACCTACGGGTTTCGAAACGCGTTGGAAGAGCCTAGAGCAGTATTACTACTAACTTTACTGCCATATTACAACGAGCATACCCAGTGTTAACCGGCGCCAGTATCGGCGAGAAACCCCGCGGTGACGTCACCAATCCGGAAGTGTTCTAACGGAGGGGAGTGAGAGAGGTTTTCTGCTGGTGTGGAGCTCCGTCTAAAGCAGCGATCGAGGACAGAGCTGCAAACGTGTCTATTGACTCTTGGGAGTAAGGACTTTCAAAGACTTCCCACTTACCTGCACAGGAACCGGTGTGAGAGGAACCAGCCTCCATCCGTATGAGAGGACATCTGATCCGGCTTCCACGTGGTGTTGGGTAACATTATCCCAAAATTGCCTGATTATTATTATCTTGATGTACGCTTAATACTCACCTTTTTTATTCTTTATGTCAATATAATTTTTAATGCACTATGAGTGTCGTGCGCTGTGTTTTTTGTATTTGTTTCTATGTGTGACCTTTTCAAAGACTATATATACAAAGTGTGCACACGGATGTTGAGCACCATTTTCTACACGATTCTACATGGGAATAAGTGCTTCAGACATAAAAGTAACATTTAGGAAGAGGAGTCTCTGCTCTGAGGAGCTTACAGTCTAATTGGTAGGTAGGAAGAACATACAGAGACAGTGGGAGGGCATTCTGGTAAGTGCGTCTGCAGGAGGTCAAGATTGATGTATCATGGGTATCGTATTAGCTATGTTGCGATTCATATGCATCTTTAACCAAGTGTGTCTTGCTTAAGACACTTAAGGGGAAGGGCATTCCAGAGGTGCGGGGCAGTCAGTGCGAAATGTTTAAGGTGGGAGAGGGCTTTAGATACGGAGGGGGTAGAGAGAAGACATCCATGAGAAGAACGCAAGAGTCGAGATGATGCATAACGAGAAATTAGGGCTGAGATGTAAGGCGGGGCAGAAAAGTGTAAAGCTTTAAAAGTGAGGAGTAGAATTAAGTGTGAGATGCATGATTT
This sequence comes from Ascaphus truei, assembly GCA_036426205.1. Taxonomy (NCBI): domain Eukaryota; kingdom Metazoa; phylum Chordata; class Amphibia; order Anura; family Ascaphidae; genus Ascaphus; species Ascaphus truei. The sequence continues at coordinate 181,705 of WSYH01000576.1, forward strand.
CATTGGAAGCAAAGAGAGGGATGTCAAGAGGGGAGACGCAGAGACAGATTTAGGAAATAATAGAGTGATTCTGGCTGCAACGTTTAGGATAGATTGTAGGGGAGACAGGTGAGGGCATGAAGTCTGAGGGCCTGAGTCTCTTTGTGATATTGCGGAGAAGAAAGTGACAGGTTTTAGAAACTTTCTGAATGTGAGAGGAGTATGTGGAAGAGGAGTAAAGTGTCACCCCTAGGCAGCGTGCTTAGGCTACTGGGTGAACGATCGTAGTTCCAACAGTAATATGGAAGGAGGTAGTAGGGCCAGGTTTGGGAGGAAGTATGAGGAGCTCTGTTTTTGCCATGTTAAGTTTAAGGCGGTGGAGGGCCATCCAGGATGATATAGCAGAGAGAGATTCAGAAACTTTGGTTTGTACAGCAGGTGTAAGGTCGGGATTGAAAAGTAAATTTTTGTGTCGTCAGCATAGACGTGATAGTTAAACCCAAGAGATTTGATTAGGTCACTTAGAGAAAGTGTGTACAGAGAAAAGAGAAGAGGTCCCAGGACAGAGCCCTGGGGTAACCCCACGGAGAGATCGATAGAGGAGGAGGAGACGTCAGCAGAAGAGACACTGAAAGTACGATGGAAGAGGTAAGAGGATATCCAGGATAGAGCTTTGTTCCGAATACCAAGAGTATGGAGAATGTGAAGGAGAAGAGGGTGATCCATGGTGTTAAATGCTGCAGAGAGGTCGAGTAATATGAGCAGAGTGTAATGACCTCTGTCTTTGGCAGCATGGAGGTCATTAGTTATTTTAGTAAGGGCTGGTTCAGTCGAGTGATCAAAAAAATCCAAGGAATCCCTAAAGGTTTTTATGCATGTGGAAATTGCTCCATGTGCAAATATATCCACAGTACTAAATTCGTTAAATCTGAACCTAACGGAAAAAAATACTTCATCAAAGATTTTCTGAATTGCAATACAGCCTATACTATATATCTTTTGAGATGTGGCTGCAATAAAATGTATGTAGGATGAACGATAAGGTCGGTTAAGACTCGCATTGCAGAACATGTACGGTTGATTAAGAAAAATGATACCTCTCACCCAGTCCCTAGACACTTCTCTAGAAGCCTTAGAGGAGGAATAGCTAATTTTTCCTACACTGCTATTGAACACATTCCCTGTCATGCCAGAGGCGGAAATAGGGAGGGGGTACTTAATAAACAAGAAATGTACTGGGTGTACACTCTGAACACACTCCATCCGGCCGGCATCAACCAGGAGTGGGAACTCAAGCACTTCTTGATGGGGTAATGGCTATCTATTGGGGAGTGTTCACAGTGCACACCCTAATACAGCTAGATCTGGGAGGTGTGGGGTGCTATGAAACCTGCTGATAACAAATGATTAAACAATGTACTAATCAATATCCGCATGTTGTAAAATTGATAAAATGTTTATGAGTTAGTGATTGAAATTCTACTAATATTTATTGTACTTTATAATTGTGCATTTTTTTGTATTTACTATCTTCTGTCCAAGTTATAGGGTAAATCTTAATTATAGTACTAGTATCTGAACAATCAGTATTGTGTGTTTTTAAACTTTATCCAGCATGTTTCATGTTGCTTTTTTAAATGATTTTCACTAATAATATATGTATATTTGTCTCCTTGTATATGCCCACTGATGTAGGGAGTGACGTGTTGTAGCCATTCATCTAATAATTAATTTGCAGGTGCGGTTGAAGGTCAATCCCTGTGCTGATTGGTGGTTTGCACACGTCATCCCCTATATAAAGTTGGTCATTACGCATAGAAAGCACTCTTTGAAAAAGTCCAAGCCTGGACGAAACGCGTCAGAGTGGTTGTGCTGATGTTCGTTACTAGTTGTCAATAAAGTTTTTTATATCCATGCGTTGGCTGTTGAAGATGCTGTGAACCACGGAACTACCAAACGTTTTTCTCCCTGTGACGTCACTTCCGGTTGGAGCACGCTGACACCAGTAGCAGCGTGGACGCAAGCTGCCAGAGGATTCTCCCTGTGCCAACGGGAACGGCTTTCGTGAGTGCAGACGGGCTCATCACCTCCACGCGGTACACAAGGGAGTCAGGTGAGGCGTTTGGTGACCGGTCCATGACTTACTTGGGGGCGCCCCCTTGGGAGGTGTCCCCTTGTACTTCTATCTGGTAAAACCATTGCCCAACTCCCTGAGTAAGTACCGGAGGCCCTAATTATTATATTATTCTTATATACACTGGTGTCTGTCTTCAATCAAGTGGATAAGGTGTACTCTTAAGTGCCTAGTTGTAGCCTCGGTATTTAGAGTTTTACCTATATTTTTTTCAGAGTGAGCAGTGCGGATGCTAGATTATAGAAGGTCTTGGAGAAAATAGGTGTTGAGAAAATGAAGCAAGCGAGACAATACAAGACGTTCAAGGAGTTTAGAGGCAAAAGGCAGGAGGGAGACAGGTCGATAGTTAGAAAGACAGGTAGGGTCAAGCTTGCTGTTTTTGACTAATGGTATAACTGTTGCATGCTTGAAGGAGGATGGAAAGGTACAAGAGTAGTGGGAGGAGTTAAAAATGGGTGTGAGCATAGGGATTATAGTAGGAGCAAGAGGTTTTAGGAGATGGGAGGTAATGGGGTCAAGAGGGCAAGTAGTAGAGGGAAAAGAGGAGATCAACAGTGACACATCTGTAGCAAAACTGTGAGAGGAGTGGGAGGAGAGGGAGGAGTCTAAAGTGGACTCAAAGGCTTGCAGGTTTATGCAGAACCGATGGTTAGATGGAGGTGGAGAAAGGAGAAACGAGAGAGAATGAGATGAGGTGATGGTCAGAGAGGGGAAATGTGGAAATGGAGAAATTAGAGAGAGAAATGTTTTTAGTGAAAACCAGGTCTAGGTAGTACCATCCTTGTGGGTGCTGCCTGCAGTCCATTGTTGAATGCCAAAAGAAGAGGTTAGAGAGAGAAAGCGGGATGCTCAAGGGAGAGACGGGTCATCAATGTGGCAGTTGAAGTCCCCAAGGAGAAGAACAGTGGAGTCTGAGGAGAGAAAGAAAGAGAGCCAGGATTCAAAGTGAGAAAGGCAGAAGGGGGATGAGTAGAGGTAGGTGGCAATAGATGATAGCCACGTGGACAGGGAGAGGAGAGAAGATCTGAACAGTGGGAGCCTCAAAAGAGTGAAAAGCAAGAGAGGGAGGAGTAGGAAGGGTATGGTAACGGCAGAGAGAGAAGAGCAGAAGCCCCACGCCTCCACCCCTGCTATCAGGGCGTGGGAGAAAGAAAGGCCACCATAAGAGAGGGCAGCTTTCAGAGCAGAGTCAGACTGAGTGAGCGAGGTCTCAGTTTTAGCAAATAGGAGCAGAGAGTGAGAGAGAAAGAAGTCATGCACAGGGAGGAACTTGTTAGAAAGGGAATGAGCTTTCCAAAGGGCACAGGAGAAAGGGTGAGAGGAGGGAGGGTGGCAGGGGATCGGTATGAGGTTGGCGGGTTTGACACCAGAAGGAGTAGAAGTTGCATTTGGCAGTTGAGGGCAAGAGCATGTAGAAATAAGGCAGGGACCAGGATTGAGAGAGATATCCCCAGAAGCAAGGAGGAGAAGCATGATTAGAGAGAGATTGTGTGAGGATGATTTGTAGGGGTGTGATTTGGTGCAGGGATATAGCTGTTTAGTGTCAGAGGGCGCAGGTAAGAAAGGAGCTAATGTGAACTGATACGTGGTTAAGAAAGGAGAGATGGAGATATATGAATAGAGTTAGAGACATAATGAGGCTGATAGAAAGGAGGGCATAGTTTGAAAATAAGTGAGGCCATAGCTAATATAAATAGTAAAGGCGGCATCACAGTAATAGTAAAGTGCTGAGATGTGCAGTCTGGGATAGATATCCTCCTTTCCAGCGTAGTTCAAATTCAGGAATCAGGACCAGTAGGTGTTGTCCACTTGTTCACTCCTTTTGAACTTCCTTTTAAACTTCAGTTCTCTTGTTACTTTCAATGTGCTACTTGGAGATGGGCTGCAAACAGCTTAAGGCTGCTATGTCTGTGTTTTTATGGGCCTAAAAAGTCACCTGACAGTTAAGTTCAGCTTGCTTAATTAGCACATGTAAGGCACATTCAAACCGATGATTTTTCTACATTGGGTGTTCCCTGCCTTGGTGTGAAAACGTAATTTAATTAAGGGGTGAATGAGACAGCAAAGGGTGAATGAGACAGGATTCAAATATGGGGTTTACCCGAGGAGAGAAGAAGATGATGATGATCTGTTAGGGTAAAAGGTCCTTCCTTTTAAACTTCAGTTCTCTTGCTACTTACACTTACTGTATATTGACAAGTTCAGCTACCTCAGTGTATGAAAAGTTATAGTAGCACTAGTAGCAAATACCAAGCACTGTAGTGTGATGATGGATGATGACTGCATGAAACAAAGTCAATTGAAGCAGCTACTACAGTCAAGGATGATGTGTCGAGATGTACTGATTTGAATGGTGATCTGAGTAATGTGATGACCATCGTGTCATTGTTGCAGAGGCACTGTTGCACTCCCCTATCAGGGAAGAGTATCCTTGTCCTCTCACCTTGTGAATGGACTGCACATGGTCTCCAACAGTCCTATGATCTCCCCCAAAAAGCTAGCAGCATGTTTCCCAGCTCAAAGATTTTCACTATCTTTCTGTAGGGTTTTATGGCTGAGCATTTCCATGGTGAAAGGGATCAGTTCTTGTGTGAACTGTCTCCATGCTGTATGGTTGAAATGTCCAACATGCAGAATTAGAAGAAGAAAAAACACCCATATATTTTATCCCATGTGCATGTATTCAGCTAATTTCACTGCTAGGAAGTGGGAACACAACTACGTCTATGTAAAAGAAGGGCTGAAGAGCAAAAATAGCTTAAATAATTCTTTATTGGCACAAGTCCATAGCGAGATGAAGGGAGTGTAACGCTAAGGTGTTTTTTGCCTCCCTCTGCGCTTTGTCAAAGAGCAGATAATCTACACAGGTGAACCCTATCAAGTAGTCATTCCATACTGGATGTCCCACCCATGGGGCCTATGATTAGGCGTCCATCTGAAAACAAGGAAGGTAAACAGAGGAATACATCTGAAATGGCTTGGAATCAGTTTCAGGGTGGGAGGTGCTCACAATCATCATCATCAGTGCTAAACATACAGAATTGTGGAGAGCAAATCGATACATGTATATAAACATCCCAAAATATCTTTACCACAGGTATATTCAAATTTACAAAAATTACATCATTAAAAAATTATTACAAATCTGTTAATTTTTGAAAATTATAAGCAATGAACAAGACATTCTTAAACATTTTTATAATATAAAAATAAAAAATGAGAAAACATTTTTTTGCATACAGTAATATGAAAATAAAGGAATTGCAAAGAATAGCCATGTTAATGAAAAAAACAGAAATATGTCAAATGTATTTCTATACCCTTCTTAAGTCTAATTTGTATAAAACTATTATTAATGTTATTCGTATGGCATAAGTTCTACAGTGTACCCTATTACATTGAGAATCATGATATAAATGGAGTGCCACTAATATTGGTATTATCACCGAAACATGAATATAGATCCCACTCTACTCACATCTATCTATCTATCTATCTATCTATCTATCTATCTATCTATCTATC